>JADLZL010005794.1:0-15589 GCA_015844335.1 Chrysopogon serrulatus
ACATACAAAGAGACGGCATCGCAGAAAGAACCCCACCTCGAACCAGTCCAGTCCTGCAGAACCGTCCGAAAGAAACATCTTCATAAGTTTTGATTCCCCAAAAGTTAAGTGAAGTCAAACTAGACTCGCTTGGAAAGCTTATCAAGTCTAGCGTTTCCAATGCCACTAGTGCCAACCAGTTTGGCTGCTGCGTTAAAGAGAGCCGACCAGTTTAGTGAAGTCTGCTCTGAGGTCAATGGTCGATCTGACGTCCAAGTTCTGGCAAAAACCTGTACCATTCTCTTATGTTTGTGGTGCATGCTGCACATGGTGAAAGCCACAAGTTGATTTTCCAACGCAATTAGTGCACATCATTTGACTTTTCAAGATGGGAGTTATTGCCAAAACACTGAAGACTGGGCGGAGAAGACCAACAGCCACGCGGAAACTACTCGTAAGATTCATTTCGTGGTTACCCTCTTCACATAGTCCGCCTAGATTTTTCTATTTCGTGTTTTCACCTATCTAGAGGGTTGTTCCTAGTATAAATACTCCTTAGCATCATTGTAAATCGCAGACTTTGAAGATGGAATACAGAAACCCTTTTGTTTAGCTGAGTGCTAACAAGTTCAGAGAGAGATTCTCTACCCCTTGCTCTTTGTGATTTCCCTTTGCGGGATTACAGCAGCGGCGGCTTCATCCGCCCCCAATTGGTGCTCCTACTCCCTTCAAGGTTCAGCCTTTGATTGATTGTAGGCTGTGTTGGTTGGTTTCTTGAGAGTGTGGTTGGGCGAATCTCGATTCAGGTTGCCGGTTAAAGACGGTGGTTGGCTTCGAGTTTTATTTGCTGTGTTGCACTGGTTATCGCTGCTTGCAGTAAAGTTATCTCGGCTTTTGAAGCTCGTTATCTGGGTGATTGGTCCTACGTCGAAGATCGGGACACCATGACGCATCACTACTCCCTGGGCGCCAGGCGAGCTCGACGCCCTGAAGAAGAAGGTCGAAACCACCTGCATGGCGGTCGAGGCCGTGAGCCCGCCGGTAGCAGTCCACCGGGCCGCCCGAAGCGCTGCCTGTGCAGTGGGAGACGCCGCTGGCCCACGCCGCCTTCAGTCGGCTCGACCGGGCGTGTCGCACACCTCGGGCGATAGCCCTTTTCACTACAACCTCGATCTCCCCAAGGTTTCCGAGGGGCTTGTCGCTGCCGAGGAAGAGGAGGGCCAATAAAAGGGAGGTGTTCGCCGAGCCGCTTCAACGAGCCGAGGAGGCTACGCCCACGCCGTTGGACACTTCCGTACAGCCATCCTACCCGAGGCTGCCGAAGAGGCCGATGCTGCCGACGCCGGCGCGGGCTGAGGGGGTCGGACGCCCAGTACTTCTGCATTTTGGGCCGGTGTGCTTGTAAAAACAAACTTGATTAGGATTTTGTTTTGTTTTTGTTGGCTAAGACTCTGGCCCGGCCGAGGCCTTCTTGTTTGTTATGCTTATTCTTTTATTGTTTCTATGTTTCCTTCCGAGGTGTTCGGCATTTAGTTGGGGAGACTTTGGTACGTGAAGTCACCTTTTAGCCAAAGGTAGGGGTTGTGTTGATTGTCACGGCCCCTGTTGTCTTTCGTAATAAGTTTACTTTCCCGCGAGGTTCAAGTCCCCTTGTGGCCGAGGGTTGTGAGTGGAGGTACCATAGCGCTTGGGCGTAGGTGGCTCGGGCTCTACGCCTCTCGCCTCGGGTACTCTCGACGTGCCTTTAACTAGTATGCGAATTCTTCGGGAACTTAGAGTTTTACTTAAGAATAGCCAAAAAAAAAAAGGAGTTTTTGGGGGTGCTTCCTAGAGGGGGTTCCCCTCTTTAGTTTCCCTGAGGGAGGCTTGGTTTTGACAAGTCAAAAACAAGTCTCCCCGAGCCCTTTTGAGGACAGAATGGAAGGTCTTGGGAAGATGCCCAAGAACTTAAATTGCTTAGTCAAAGATACAAAGCGCATGTACAATGCTTGAAAAATTCAAGGGTAGAAGACGTAGTCGTTGGATGTTCCCAGCGTTGTCCGTGACTTCCCTCCTCGTTGGCTAGCTTGTAGGTGCCCGCTTGAGGACCTTCGCGATGATAAAGGGCCCCTCCTGTGGTGGCGTGAGCTTGTGACGGCCTCTCGTTGTCCGGGGCGAGACGGAGCACTGTGTCGCCCTCCCCGAGGTCTCGGGTCCGGACTCGGGCGGTCGCGGATAGCGCCGGAGAGACCGCCGGGTATCTTGCCGAGTGTAGAAGGCAGCGGCCCCTTGCTTCCTCGAGCATGTCCAAAGGAGTCCTCGCGGGCTACTTGATTGCGCCTCATCGAGGGCCTTGAGCCCTGGAGAGATCCAAACTCCAAGTCCGTGGGCAACATGGCCTCGGGCGCCGATACCGTGAAGAAGGGGGTGAAGCCTCGTAGCTCGCTTGTCGCCGCTCAAGCCCAGAGGACCGAGGGCGCTCGTCGAGCCACCTTTTTCCGAACTTGTTCAGCCTTTGTTGAAGATCCGAGGCTTTAGTCCCGGCAGCATCATCCCGCTCTCGCCTGCTCCACCCGGCCGCCGGCCGCTTGCCATCGAGACCGTACTATGCGTATTCCGGTACTCGCCGCAGGTCTCGAACTTTGCCCCCGTGAATCGAAAGTGCCGTGGGTCGTGATGATGGAGTTTGGGACTCCGAACCGATGGACGATGTCGGTGAAGAAAAGCACCGCCCGGCGGGATCGGATGTTGGTGATGGGACGTGCCTCAATCCATTTGGAGAACTTGTCGATGGCGACAATGTGCGTGAAGCCCCCGGTGCTTTCTTGAGGGGTCCAACCGTGATCCGTGCCCCACACAATGAAAGGCCATGTGATTGGGATGGTCTGAGCGCCTCGAGCCGGCAGATGCGCGCCCGACGGGCGTAGTATTGGCACCCTTTCACAAAAGCGCACTCACCTCGTGGAGGCCAGCCGATCAGCGGGTCGGCCAAGAGAACCCCTTGTCGGAAGGCGATGCCGACGAGGGACCTGGGGTAGCGTGGGTGGCCGCACACGCCGGCATGGATCTCGGGATCGAGGGCGAGGCCTTCTTCGACCGCGGATGCATCGCTGCAGATTCCCCCGAGGGGCTTCGCTTGTAGAGCTCGCCCCTCGATAACGACGAAGGACTTGGCTCTCCCTGCGATACGCCTAGCTTGGTTGAAGTCCCTGTGAGGGTGCCTCGACGATCCAGCCGAGGTACGGTTCCCCACCAGCCTTGCCTCGGGCCGGCTGCTGGGCCTCTCCTCACAATTTCATGACTTCTGCCAGGCGCCGTCAAAGACGTTTTGAAAATCGGGCGGGGCCCCCAAATGCCGGGGGGCGTTGAGAGTCTTCCCCGCCCCCTCGGGGGAGGGTCGGGGGGCGAAAATCCGAGGCTCGGCCCGCCCGCCGAAAGCGACGGAGGGGGCCATGAGGTCCCCGCAAAGACATCGGGGAACCGGGATCTTCCGGCGGCAATCTTGGGCAGCTCGTCGGGCGCTTCGCTTGTATTTTCTGGACGACGTGGCCGAGCTCGAGGCCGCCGAACTTGTCCTCCGTGGCGCTGCACGCCTGCAAAGACGCTGGGCCCATCTTGGGGTCGTGGGGCAGCTTGAGTCCTTCATGACTTGGTCGATGACGAGTGGGCGAAGTCCCCTCGACGCCGAGGCGCTTTGACGCCAAGTTCGACGGTGATCTTCAAACCCGTGAGTAGGCCCTCGTATTTCGCCATGTTATTTGACGCCTGGAAGTGAAGGTGGACCACGTACCGTATATGCACCCCCCGTGGGCGAGACGAAGAGAGGCCGGTGCCGGCTCCAGCCTTTCATCAAGGACCCGTCAAGTATTATTGTCCAAAGACCACTCGAGCCGGAGTGGTGGAAGCCGAGTGTCACCCACTCCGCGATGAAGTCTCGGGCTAAGACTTGGGATTTAATGGCCTTCCTTAGCGCTGTAGGAGAGAGTTTCCCCATGAGCTCGACGGACCACTTGGCGATCTCGCCCCGAGACTTCCCGACTCAAGGATCTCCCAACGGGAAGGAAGAGACTACCGCCACGGGGTGGGCGCCAAGTAGTGCCGAGCTTGTGCCGTCAGGCCGTGACCACCGCAGGCAGAGAGCTTTTCCTCGGATCTGTGGGTAGCGGATCTTGGTCTCGATAGCACCTCGCCGATGAAGTAAACCGCTCGGACCGATAGGGCGTGGCCCTCCTCCCCGCTCTCTCGATGACAATAGCCGCTACGACCACCCGAGTTTGTCGTGGGCGACGTGAGAGGAGGGGCTCGCCGGCGCGGGACGCAGGATCGAGGCGCCGGTGAGGGCAGCCTTGAGCTTGTCGAGGGCCTCCCCGGGCCTCCCGCAGTCCAGAGAAGTGCTCTGACTTTCTCAGAGACGATAAGGGCAGGCCTTTTCGCCGAGTCTGCGAGATGAAGGGCCGAGGGGCCGCAAGACCCCCCATGACTCGCCGCACGCCCCTTCAAGTCCTTGATCGGCCCCATGCTCGCCACCGCTAGCCACCTTCTCCCAAGTTGGGCTCGATACCGCTTGAGACGATGAATCCAAGGAGCATGCCTCGGGGGACCCCAAAGACACACTTCTGGATTAAGCTTGACGCCTCCCGGCCTTAAGACACTGAAACGCAATCTCAAGGTCGAGATGAGGTCGCCGGCCCTCTTGGTTTTGACTATTTATGTCGCCGACGTAGGCTTCCACGGCTCGCCGATGTGGTCACCGAAGACGCTCGCATGCACCGCTGGTATGTGTGGCCCCGCTGCCTCGAGCCCGGGAAGGGCATCGCCACGCAAAGAGCATGCCAAAGGGGGTGATGAAAGATGTCGCGAAATGGGTCGGACTCCTTCATCTTTATTTGGTGGTAGCCGGAGTAAGCATCAAGGAAAGATAAAAGCTCACACACCCTGAGGTGGAGTCGACTATCTCGATCGATGCGCTGGTAAGGGAAAAGGGACTTTCGACATGCTTTTATTTAAACTAGTGTAGTCTACACACATCCTCCATTTCCCACTCTTTTCCTAACCATTACAGATTAGATAGCCACTGGGTGGAACACTTCCTTGATGAATCCGACCGCCAAAAGCTTGTTCACCTCCTCGCCGATGGCCCTCGCGCTTCTCCTCGTCGAATCGGGCGCGAAACGCCGCTTCACCGGTCCGACCCGCCCGATGTCAAGGGAGTGCTCGGCGACATCCCTCGAATGCCCGGCATGTCCGAGGGACTCCACGCCGAAAAATGTCGATATTCACGCTGAGAAAGTCGACGAGCACCGCTCCTATTTGGGGTCGAGGGAGTCGCAGATCTTCACCGCCTTGCCGACGAGGTGGAGGGATTCAGCGGGGATCTCCTTTACTCCATCTCGACGGCTCAAAGGTGCCGGCGCGGGCGCTTTGGAGTCGAGAGCCTCGTGAGACGGCCATGGCCTCACAGGCTCGACGCCTCAACATCACGCTTGAACGCTGCTCGTGAGGGAGGAGCCGACCGTGATGACGCCATTGGGGCCCGCATCTTGAGGAGGAGGTATGTGTAGTTTGGGACCGCCATGAACTGGCAGACGCTAGACGCCCGAGGATGCCATGATAGGCCCTCGGAAGTCAACCACGCCAAAGGTAATGACCTCCTTGGCGGTAGTTGGATGGCGCCCCAAAAACGACGGGAGATCGATCGCCCGAGGCCCAAGCTCGCTTGCCCCGCACAACCCCCCCGAAAAGGGAGAGTTGGAGGGTCGGAGTTGAGGGCGCTCCATGCCCAACCAGGCCGAGGGTCTCGTGAGTAGAGGATGCTGAGGGCGCCGCCTCCATCCATCAAGATCTTGGTGAGCCGCCTGCTGTCGGCAATAGGGGGTCCACCACCAGCGGATACCTCCTGTGGTTCGCAAGACGAGCGGGTGGTCGCCGATGCCGTAGGTGATAGCGCCGGCCGACCATGGGAGGTATTGCGGTTAGGGCGGGCGCACCGAGAACACTTCTCGGGCGCCCGCTTGATCCGGGCGCTGGGTGAGATTCCCGCCGGGAGGCCCCCGATGACGATGAAGACGCCGGTGACCTCCGGGGAACTGGCCGCCTCTTGCCTTCATCCTCCTTCTCCTTCTTCTTCTTGTCCTCGGGAGGGGGTAGCTTTTGGTAGAATCGGCAGGCCAGGTCACACTCCCCCATGGTGTGCTTGACGGGGAACTTGTGGAAAGGGCACGGCTTGAGCATGTCGCCGAACGCCCTAGGTCCCGGGAGGGCCCCGGGTGCCTTATGCTGGGCCAGGCAACGAGCTCGCCCCTCTGAGTCCTCCTCCTTCTTGCCGTGCTTGCCTTTCGCTTCCCCTCTTGCTCTTCTTCCGCCACGGCTAAGGCCACGCCCGCCTCCCTCGCCCTTCGCTTCCCTTGCAGACGGGTATCGCTGAAGATGGCTCCCCCACCGCCCCCCCGGGAGGCGGTTGGTGGCCACCTCGAACAGCTCGTTAGCGGTGTGGAAGGCATCTTCCCGCCTAACTCGTGGACCAGCTCCCCATAAAAGTTGTCCTGCCAAGGAACGCGCTGATGATGGCGGTGTGCCGGGCGTTAAGCAGCTCGGTGCAATCTCCTGGGAGAAGTGGCGGATGAAGTCGGGAGCGACTGCGGCCGGGCTTCGGCGGCAGCCGCGGAGATCCCCAGAGTTTCCTGCATGCACGTATGTGCCCCGGAAGTTGCCCACGAAGACCTGACTAGGGTCACCCCCCGCAGATCGTGCGGGCGGGAAGGTGTCTCCGCCCAGCCCGAGCGGGCGTCGCCTGTGGAGAGGAAGGTTGCGGGATGAAGTTTGTCGTCGTCCGCCCCCCGCCCAAATCTGCACGCGAGGCGGTAGTCGGAGGCCAAACTCGGGGTTCGCCTCCCTCGAGTACTTGGTGAGGTTGGCGGGCTGCTGAAACCGTGGGGGGAACGGGCGCCGCAAGGGATTTCCCCGCTGGAAGGCGCGAGGTTCTGGGATCCCGCATCGTCGCGTGCCGTCGCTGCCTAGTCGCAACGGCCGCTGCCCTCAAGGCTAAAGGTCGACGGGCAGTCCCGCGCCTTTGCCTCCCCCTTATGATGTTGCGGCGCCGCCGGCCGCCGTGGCTGCTACGTTGTCCCGATGCGCCACCGGGCCGGCCTCCCGAAGGCTCCCGATGGACCGAGGCCCGCCCCCCCGGTGCGCCCCCCCGGCTCTCATCCTTCAAAGCGGTGGCGTGAGGCCGAGCTCTCGCCCTCTGGAACCGCAGCGTCTCGATGTAATCCCGCATTTCTGCGGATGATGCGCTCCGGGGTGGGAGGGTGCCCTGCATCGCCGGAGGAGCAGGGCTCGCCGCCGACGTTCGCTTGCTCCGGCCGGAAGATGGGCGGGCGCCGCCCCCTTCATCGCTGGACCATCCTCCCGATGAACGTCACGAAGCACGCAATGCGCCGCGGGGCTTAGTGTCGAGCACCGCTGTAGCCCGCCGAGCTTGTCTATCTTCTCGCGGCAAGCCGAAGACGGCGGGCCGGGTCGAAGCTTGCACCCCGAGGTCGCGGATCCGGGCCGACGGCAGGCCGGGGCGGCCGCGTGGCCGCCGGACCTTCCGCCGCCCTTGGAGTGGTTACCGGTGGCGGGGTTGGTTCTCCCTCGTGACCCGGGAGGTATTAGGATCCGCCGGTGTCGCGGCCCGCCGGAGTAGCCCTGCAGTGTGCCTAGGGTTACGATCCCGCCTCGTCCGCCGTGCCGCGATCGTTGTCGCCGAGATCACGAACCTCCACGTGGAAGCACTCGCTGCCGGGTCGCATATGTCGCCAGCAGGAGTCGGGAGTCGGGCCACCGGGCGTAGGCACGCCCCGGATGGTCCCCCGGGCGCTGTCCTTCGAGGTAGCGCCGATTGGGGTGGACGAAGGTGGCCGCCATGGCGCCGCTGCTCTTCCTCCCCGACAAGTACTCCCCCGTAGGCGTGATGGATCCGCGGGGATGTCCGCAAGGGGCTGCTCGCGGGAGCCGGGCGGCGTGGGCGACCTCCGGCCCCCCGCGGAGGGTGGGAGGCCAACGCCGGCGCCAGAAGGCCGCATTGACCAAGCCAAACGGCCGGTATGGTGGCAATGGCAGCCGGGCGCCTCGCCCGAGGCGTCACCAGTTGCCAGTGCCGCTAAGCTCCTCCTCCAAAGCCGGGCACCGCCAATAGTCCGCCGCGGCGCGACGAGGGCGGGCGCCGCGCACCTCCCTCGCTGGGCCGGGCGATGGATCCACCAGACCGCATCGGGGATCCCCGAGCCCCGGCCGGGAGGAGTTCCATGTCAAACCGACTCCGGGCCGACACGAACTCGAGCTCACCGAACCGGATCCGGTCCCTGGCTCTAGCGACCGGAGTGGTGGGGCGTTGGGGCCGAGAAACCATCCCAAGGCGCCGGCTGTGACCGCCGGGCCATCCGGGAAGTTCTACGGGTAGAGAGATGAAACACGCACTACCCCTACCTCGGCGCGCCAACCGCCGGGTGCTAAACCGGGCGGCCCTAGCACCAACGAGTGAATTTGCGCGGCGTGTCCCAACCCCGGATGGTGTGCAAGAAGAACACAGAAGGATTTGTATTATCTTGCACTAATGGTGCCTGTAGGTAGGGGTGTACAAGCTGGTGGAGAGAGGAACCGCCCCAAGTCTCGTGTGAGAGATGATGTGTGTGTGTGTGTGCTAAGGAGATGGCAAGACTTGCTTGATTGTCTTTTTTTTTCTACGTGACCCCGCCTCCTTTTTTTATAGCCTGAAAGGGGTTGGACGGACCCGCAGCATGCTGTTTGAATAGGGTGGACGGCGTAGGGCGCCTCATCTTGCCGAGGCCTCGTGGCTCCTTCTCGATGTTGTAGTCCGCAAGGGTGCGCCATCCTCCGGCGCCGCTTGCCGCTGAAGGCGAGACACCGCCGCGCCACACCAAGACGGAGCCTCAGCAAGCGTGACTCCTTCTCTCCTTATGCCGAGGCCCGGTGGTGAGGGCGGCGACCTTGTTCCGTATGGCGCCGCAACGCCGATGGCGGGCGCCAGCCTGCGGAGCTTGGGCCTCCATCTTGGCCACCTGAGGGGACGTCGCCTCTCGGTAGGGGGCCCGCGTGGGCGCTATAATGAGCCTGCCTGTGTACTGTAGTTTTGACTTTACCCCGTCCGGGGCTCTCTGAGTCCAAGGGGCGCTGGTCGTGATACGCACGGTTGTCAGAGATACAAATACAGGACGGGGCCATCCCTATCCGCCTCGGCTCTAGAAGCCTCGGTGCACAGCGGCCGGGCTCCGAAGACTGGGCCGCCGCCAGATGGCACCGTCCCCCGCCGATACTTGTGTGTTCCGTGATTTGGACTCCTATGATGGGACCTCGTGATGGGTCACCATCATAGGCATCCAGCGGCGTGTATGGCTGCCATCGTGGGGATTGGTAATCCGAGAGCGGGCGCAGTGGTGCCGAGGGGTGACAGATGGCTCGCCACCACGCCAGGCTGGGGGCCATCCCGGCTACCACTATGGGAAGGCGGGCGCGTATATACGCCAAATCGGGACCCGGGTTTGACCAGAAGGGGCGCCACTCGGCCCCGAGGCCCGGCCCGCCGTGGGCCTCGGACGAGGCGGAAGTTCGGCTCCCGCCCGAGGCTTCGCGGGTGGGGGGCCTGACGAGACGGAGAGTCGGGCTCCGCCCGAGGCCCCAAATGAGGGGGCTCGAGCGAGACGGAGTCGTGCCGCCCCCCGAGCCCCCCCGCCGTAGTGGGGCCTGACGGGTCCGGCTGGCCGGCCGGCCTTGGTGTGCCGCAGCCGTGGGCCCGCTTTGATTGGGAGGCCCGCTGGGCGAAGTTTTGGCGCTTGCTTGGGCTTTTTTAGGGGCCCAGATTTGGTCCCCCCTACACTTAGGTTAGAATGCCTTCCTAAGTCAAATTAGACGTAGTGTCTAGGTTGATTTTTGAACCGATAATGTATTGTAGTAGACATTGGATATTTTATTGACCGACCTGCAGAAAATTCTAAAAATTAGTTTGGTTAAGTCATGAGAGGAATTCGAAGTTAGAGATAAGATAGGGTACATCATGAATTCCAATAACTTTATAGAAGAAGACACGACTCATTCATCATGGATGGGAGAACTATGAGCATTAATGATTTATTCACTTTATCTTCGCTACAAGTTACTTTTGCCTCGCACTATGTCTCAGAGAAAAATATGGTCTATGCTAAAATAATATTAATACTATCTTTTCATTAGCATAGACAAAATAAAATAAAATACCGGATAAGCAACCTGTGTTTAAAATCAGATACTCCTTTTGGGTATGTGTTATCCACTAATCTATTGCAGGTGTAATAATAACCGGAGTGAAAAGAGTCAAAGAATCAAAAGATGGTAAAAAGAATAGATGCAAATGTAGGAGACAAGATGCCCTTGAGCAACTCAAGATTCAAGAGGAAGGACCTCTAGTCATTTACCCTTCATCACTTAGTACTATCACGCTCTAATAATGAAGGTAATATTCTAAGGTAAGTGGTCACTGCTCTTCTCTTTGATCTTGTTGTGCACATAAATTAAAACATAAACATGTTAGAGTTACAACTTAAATTGATAACCTAATTAACTCAACATGCTTTGTTCTTTTAAGATTGTTCATGGCACCATCCTCTTAATCTCAGTCTTAACCACACAAGCTAAAACATTATATTTGATCTTAGAAAGATGATAGTCATACTTATTTGAAAATTTATATAGAGATAGACAATCCTTCTATTGGTCAAGCAATTTTATTTTTTCTATCATGTGAACTTAAATGTTAAATGCTTAATCTTTTGATCTCACCACTCATGTCATAAATACATAATTTATGTAACACTAATTTTATCTTGTTCAATATACCTAAGGATAGAGAAAATAAATAAAAGAAATAGATTTGGTTCTGTTGGTATTTTCCACCAGCAGAGCCCATGCACTTGATCTCTACCCTAGTTTTACAAACAGGACAACACATCGAGCAAAATTTATTAATTCTACAAGTGAGAGTTCTGTGAACATACACACTAAGCAAGATGTCGCCAAAGCTATAATTAAAGCTCTACTTTAACCTGTTGGCACAAATCAAAGAACAAAGGTGACATCATCATCACTAGAGGTATACAACCATCACGACCTCCATCTCAAGATGGAGAGATACACAAGAGTGGAAGAAGAAGTTCTATCGGTAAACTTAAAATTTCAAAACCCTTGCCATAAGGTAATATGGTAGTTATCTAATTAATTAGTATTTCTATCTATATTAATAATTTTACTTTTAATATATTCATCTTCATAAATATTAAAAAAGAAAAATAAAAACATTTATTGCTTTATTTGCTTTGCATCATAATATATTGAAATCCCCACGTGAATAAACTTATGGTAACCCTATAGGGATATTTAATGTGGTGGCAAGAAGAATAATAAAAATAATAATAGCATCTGTATTTACTCTCTCGCATTATGAAAAGCCTAAGCCCCATAAGAATAAATATTCTCTCGTGGAGGCATAAAAATATAAGTATATCTATTATAAAAGACACATATTTAATTACTGCATAATTAAATTAGAAAATCCTAAAAAGAGAATTCTGCTAGAATCTGTCATTTTAAATCAACTCAAGGAATAATTAATCACTTTTGGCTGACCGCTAACCTATTATTAAATTCGAGCCTCAAGTTTTAGTTTTCTTTGCTGGAGTATAATTATGCAGAACAACATTATGACAAGGAGAAGTCTATCGCTGGCACCCACCGGGGATCAAGTCTTGGTTAGCTCACTCTGAAGATCATCAACACCAAGTATTGCAAACATCTAACTTGGAGGAGGAGCATCCCCTAGTTATCGTGTAACTATAACTAAACGATTATCGAGTCTATTTTATATAGTCATAAAATACTAAAAATATGTGAGCACATGAAGGTTCATAATAGTATCATAAGAAAATATAAAAAATACCAAAATATATGGACACATGAAGGTTCATATCTTTAGAGTCATATGAGTCCAATCGTAAATAAAAAAGATATTTATCTATATATTAAGGTATGATCATAGAGTGTGTCTAGTTAGTAAGAGTCAAATAAAAAACTAGAGAACATTAAAATTTTGTCTTGGAGATGATGAATAGTTGCTCTACTGTAATTCTTTTTGAGTGCCTAGTATTTAACTATGAATTCTCCTAAGTTTTAGATATGACTACTTTGATATAAGAATTTACCTGAACCTAAAAAAATTTGTGGAGGTATATGCTTGAGCTAAAGTTCAGATAATTGATTGATATGATATATGAAGGTCTAAGCTACTATTTATCTTATTCCTAGCATTACTAAGTTCTAGAGATTTATTTTGAAAACCCAAAATCTTACATGATGTATCTTGTATGATAAAGTTTATATTCCTACTAAAGCCATATATAATACATTTAGAGTTAGAAAAACCTTTGCACATTCATGCTGCTTTTGCTTTTACATTGAGTTTAATCAACCTTTGAATATACCTTATGAGAGTCTTGTCATGCTTTTTAAAATCAAGATCACCACGCACTCCACCCATATATGCATTACTCCTACTCTAGGATGTCAGCGCCAGCTCATTTCCACTTTCATCTAGATCCACTTTTAAAAAATGTTTGTTTTCCTCCTACACTAGGAGTAAACACCCAAAAAAATATACCCTAAAGGATAGCCCCCATTTAATTACTCTAAGTTCTTATCATTATCTCCAAATTATTTATATTCAAAGGATGCATGTGGCTATGCAAAAGTATTGAAAAAAAAAGAGAGTAAAAAGATGGACAAGTGTCCCAACAATTAAAAACAATAGGTACATAGATGCCCGCCTTAGGTAAAATTAAAAAAAAAGAGAAAAGAGAGAATAAAGATAGCACATGTTTTTCCCCACTAAAAGTTTTAAGTTTTAAAGGAGATAGTTATTTTCAAAGAGCAAAAGTAGAATTAGGGATTAACCACTAAATACTATATATACACCTATCCACCATATTCCATACACATGCACATCTTGATTTGATTGTATGCCTCGATTCTCTTTTGGATCCATTGTTTGACTTTATGATATATAAAATGTAAGTATGTTCATCCTTGTTATTGCCACTCCTATGAGCTCCACTATAAATGCTTAGTTGTAGGAAGGCATGATATTATTAATGCCTCAGTGAGATCCATAAATACTATATAATAAGAGACTTGAGGGTGTCATACAATTATGTTCGAAGTTTTTTTTGAAAACTTACAAAACTCCCTAATATTGGTACGTAGAGAGAATTTGAGACATAATGCTTGACTTGATTGTTCTATCTTTCGATTGCTCAAGACTTACGTAAAAGTCAGAAAGCTCCGTTAGTTAAAGGTAAAATGGGTAAGTTTGAAAGTTAGAGCAGCTTTGTCTAAACCGTAGGAAAATTTATGTTTAAAAGCAAGTGAGCTTAAAAGAAATAAAAGTATTGTAGCAACTCCCCGATCCAACTTTATTAATAACTAGATCTAGATTGTTTGCCAAGAACCGCAAAAAGGTAAGCTTAGGTATTGTTGACACTCCTTGGCCAACTTCTACTAGGGTTTTTACCCGAAGGAAAAAACAAGAAAACACACTAGTCTAGGGCTTTATCCGATAAATTCCACGAAGTTTGCATATCTCGTATTTTCTAGAGTGATTTTTTAGAAAAGCATAAAAAAGGGATTATAGATTTCAATTGTCATGAAAATTGATCCACAACGGAACAACATCATCATCGGACTCTAAAGGGTCTAGAAGACACCGGGCAAATGGGGCCTACAGGGGGAGCCTGCCCCACCCCTGGCCGGCACCCTAGGTCATCCTCGGCCGCCTCTAGAGTCTTCCTCCCACGCATCCTTGGAAGCCAAGCAAGCTATCCCTACATTTTTCTTAGGTCGGTTTGATCCGACGGTACACATGAGATGAAGACGGACACCGACGTGACGGGTTCCTTGCCCCCTACTCCACCTCGGCCTATATAATGACGCCCAAGGCTCCTCTCCAAGAGGCATTCTCCTACACCCCAAAGGCTTCATATTCTCTACATAATTAGGGTTAAGGTCCTCTAGTTGATCTAGTCTAGTTCATCTAATTCTAGTTCATCTAGATGTAGCAATTAGAGACTAGTTCTTCTAGATCTAGTTTTATTTAGAGATTAGAGAGATTGAGTAGAGGAGTAGAGATTCTAGAGGAGCCCCGCCTCGCCGATGTTTCTGTGGTCGTATTCTTTTCCGATTCAGCCTTTCCTAAGTCGTGCTGCGCTCGAGGTACTTTTTGTATTTACCATTCCGATTCAAGTAAGCAATTTATTCTTATTCGCTTTTGGTTCATATCTCATATTGAGAACTTTGATCGATAGGACCCTCGTAGGTTAAAGTTGTATTTCGTGAGTGTAGGCGGTGCCTAGGCTAGATTTACTTGTGAATGTCCTCCGACAAATTCTGATAGTGGTAGCTCGTGGTAGATGACTTTATAGCTGTGCTTGAATCCTCCTGTAGTCTACTTCCCATTGATAGGACCGATAGGCTTATAGGTGTCCGGTAGGTAGATTACTCGTTTCTTCTCCTATTCAGTTACTTGTCCGATAAGACGATGTTATATAAAGTTTACCTAAGTATTGGAACTAGAGTACAATAGATATTTTCTTTTCTTTGATATTATCTAGCCTAATTGTAGGATTAAGTCTATAGATGTTGTCATTATCACAATTTCTTTCGTGAATATGATATTTAAAACCTGTGTAAAATGTGACAATCGGTATGATATTCGCGACGCTTACGATAATCCTACTTAAAACTTATTTAATGAAGTGCGCTTAAAAAATACCAACAATTAGTCTAACAAAATATCCAAGGTCTACTTACTTTAAGTTTAAAAAATCAACTTGGACAACGCTCAATTTAATTTAGGGAAAGCATTTTAACCTAAGCACCACGCTTTAATTTAAAAGCTTTTTTAGAAGTAAAGTCAAGACACCTTATGATTCAAAATTAAACTAGACACCATGTCTAATCTAATTTTAGAAAGGAATTTAAACTAAACACCATGCTTAATTTAAAAGGTTTATGAAAATACTTCAAACCTAAGCATGTAATAGCAAACAAGGGTAGCATGAAAGCACTATAGAGGTATACCCGCTTAGAGATAAAGGAGCATGATCATGGTGAGTAGTTTTTTTTGTTTTTTTTTTTTCATTTTAAGTAGAGATGCAAGTGACATGCATATGTGCAAGAAACTAAACATGTGTGGATTTGATATGAGATGGAATAGATGCATGGATTATTTAAAGTAAACTTGCAAAGGAATGCAATGGATAACTACTCATCAAATTTAAAGTCTAGTGAGCAAGACTTTCTCACCTTTCTTGATCAAATTTTACTCATGACTCCTGCCAATAGTATTTGTGAGTAGCACAATAGAAAGTTTTATTCATCACATGTTATGTGATGACGACTTTCTTCAATCTACACACATGGATAGATGATGTATATATAAATATTTATATATACCGTGAGATGGCAGGCTTTTATTGTTGATGAATCATGCGAATGTTCAGCACCCCTCGAAGTTTTCAAATATCTCCCCATATCTTGTTCTTGTAGAATT
>JADLZL010005795.1:0-25393 GCA_015844335.1 Chrysopogon serrulatus
CGGTTTGAGATCCGAAGGCGTGCTGGCCGGCTGACTTCGAAAAACCCACAAGTGGAAGAAATCGTTAAATACAAACACCGGGATGAGACTGCATTGTGTCTGCCCTCGAAGCCTTTATCACGACATACGCCTATAGAAGTCGCTCTGGCTAATCATGCATACGCATTCATTCGTTAATATGAAGGTGAAACACGTGAGTGTATTGATTACCCAATTTTAAGAAGTTTGAACAAGTAGTTAACTATGAATTGGAAGAGCAACCAAGCTCGCAATACAAAATGACTGGGTCCATAGAAGGAATTACACAAATTATCACTTTACTAAACTAATCAAAATCAAGATTCCGCCGCGAGACGATACCCGATCCTATCAAAGTCTGCTGTTTCTAACATGCAAGAACCTCATATAACACCTAGATTGATCCATTCGGCTACGTAAGCATACGTATCTATTTATCATGACAAGAGTAAAGAACATTTAGAGAGCAATAGATCTAAAATAAGTCCTTTGTGATCCTAGCTCGCCGCAGACGACTAATGACATCTAACCAAGAATCGATAACTATCTTGCTCGCTAGTTATCGTTTGACGCCGCACGGCCATTCATAGTTTGGTATAGACAAAGCATAAGCAAAGACTTCTTTTGATCATCATAGATGCTCGCCGCGACGGCCATATCCCATCGAGACGAACAAGACTTCTTGCATCAAGATCTAAACCACCGCATGATACTAGGATACGATAGCAAGGTTGCCGGAACTACTGAGGTCGACGGGATCGATGGCTCCTCAAGAACTCACGGCTTAATACCCACAAAGGACTTCGAAAACGTGGCACGGGCCGGTTGTATTGATTTGATTGTGAATCCCCTTTACAATGGTCGAGGGTCTATATTTATACCCCCCGGATTACAACCCCGAATCCTAAGAGATTACGACGCACAATATGTTAAAGGTAATTAAAAGTATGCGTGAGACCCCCCCTGCTATACCTCCCCGGAGTCCTCGATCATCGCTTCTCCTTCTATTCAAGTCAGCTTGCCACCTTCGCTCCCGAATGCCACTGCTCAAAAGATACGAATCACATCTCTCAATGCTTGCCTCTAATCACCCGTAGTCAATTGCACACACGCTTGCCGGTCAGCTCAAAGTTACGACGCACGCCGAACGCGTTGATTGCTTTCTCATAGATTTTACCGGACCTACCACCCTGTCATTGGTCTTACCAAAATCCAGAGCTAACACATGATGACCTCAATTTCGGAAGAATTTAGCCGAATCGAAATTGAAGATGCCACTCTCTGTTCCTCATCAAAGGCGCCTGTAATGTATTTACCGCGGCCGCCATTTAACACTTGCATTCCCCTCGTGGATCTTCGGTTTCTTTCATTCCCCAATGGCAACCCTAAACCAGTGCCCTTTAGGCTTCCATTCCTTTCATGTATTCTATCATTCCGGGCTCCTTGGACAGGGACTTTTCCCGATTCTTTTCGCTGAACTGCCGCTTTTGATTTAATCGAATATAAGGATGAAATTCTTTGATTCCCAAAAGAGAGAACCCCTACTTTTACTTTGGGTCCGATGGGGCGCTAATCCAATCGATTTTAGAAAGAAACTTGAGATCCTTCTTCCTAGCTTCCCGAACTATGGCCGTTAGTATTCATCATCATCCTCTCTCACCTCCCGACGATGGCGGACTAGGAAGAAAAAGGATCTCCACATCACCAATGTCGAGCCGGTGACTATAGATATCCAGCATTGCTTGGAGTTAGGCTTTCGAACAGTTGGCGAATGCAACGCTTTTGATAGATTAATCTCCTGCCTCAAGCAAGTGTTCTTGTTCATCTTCGCCTCATCATTCTAACCTTTGGCCCGACGCCATGATGACAGCCGAGTCATCACGGGCAATACCATCTCTCTAAATACAATGCACGGCAGCAACCTGGCACCAATCCAACGTGGTGGACCAAATATGTCCAGACTTACGTCCACTCCTAACTGTTGACAACAAGTGGAAGTCATCAGAGGTAAAGCTCTAACATGGCTCGGCAGGTTTTTTTGTGGTAAATCCAATGACAACTCTCAATCACGTGGTGAGTGGCCGCAGGAGCTGGCTGCAGGAACTTTAATTCCTAAGGCAAAATATCTTCTAGGAGCTGTCTATCACATGATGCATCGGTCATTGTTGAATCCGTCAACATGGGAAATTCATTGTAAATGGTCCCCGGTGAGGTGTATAGGCCATAACCGTATATGCAATCTGTGAGGAATCGTGGACCTTAACACCTTGGGTTTTCCTTCTGTTAATGATGATGAGGGATCTGCCAAGTGAAAGGTAGCGGGTTCGTCAAACTTATGGAGTATAGCCACTGTTATCACCATTGATATAGATCTTGGCCATCTATTCAAGCTATTTTTTGCTGGCTTCAATCATGTGATATGGCTCCCTTTATAGAGAAAGTGACACTTTGACTCTGCCTCCTTGCAAATTTAGCTATGAGTTGGAGGACATCGAGGGATAGCCGGATCTTCTGCTTTCTCATGCTACGTGTCTTGCCGAATCCACCAATCCCCAATCTGTTCCTCAATCCTTCCTGTGAGTAGTTTGTAACCCAAACATGTTTTTGTGAATATTGGAAATCATCTGGGCAACTGTCCATTTGATCTTGTTGATTGTCGTGATAGAACCATCATAAGGATTCTTAGAGAGAATAGGGAGATGAAATGATTCCAAATGGGGTTTTTGACTTTAGTCGATGGGATCTTAGTCCGCTTATAAATGATTTGACCCTTACCTTTGGGATTATCTAGATTGCTCTATCCTTTGTTTAAACCTCTTTGGTGTAAGCGTTGGCGTGCCCATAAGATCATTTAACATTTTTGAGTGCACCCTTGTGTCAAGATTCACCATGCTCAATTTGGATTCCAAAGGCGAGTTGAGGTAATCAATGCTTCATTTTAAATTACCTCTTCATGAACTTTGTTTTAAATTTCAGTATTTCAATCGTTTTTTCCATTGATCCCAGCCTAACTTTCCTCAAACAAAGTAGCCCAAAATATAAGCATGGACCCATCCCCTGCCTTAGGTTTTACTGCTCCATCCCCTTCCCCCTCCCTCATGAAACCATTTGCAAGAATGCCTGGGTTTTGAAAGGAGAAGGCAAGCAGAAAGCCATCACCGGATCAAGATTGAGATGTTAACCCTCTTATTGTAGTATTTCCAAGAAGGATTTTGTTTTTCCCAAGGTTTTCCCTGGTCGGGCTTTGTTCTCGTAAATGATGGGGCTTATTTTTACAAATTATATAATTCCTTTTTTCCAAATCGTTTTCAAAATCAGCCTCCGTTTGAACCCGCTTGCAACTCCCAAGGTAACACAAAGATGATGTCTGAACCTAAGAGGAAGATGTTTGAAATTCAAGAGTGAATCGCCATACTGTGCTTACCCCATAATGCTTCATTCTTTAAACAAATGCCATCTTTTTGGCTTCTCATCAATCTTCTTTGCGAATGATCTTTGATCAAAATCTTATTTGAATCTCCTGACCATGGCTTCTGCATAATAGTGGAGAAATTCATGAGGCTATTTCCCATTGTTGGTAATAAAGTCACAACATCAAGAAGTTTTTGAGTCCCTTGATCAGTCGTTTATCTACTGAATCTTCCAAAACTCATTAAATTTTATGATGACATTTTAACGAAACTGACTGATATTCCCCTCACGTGACTTTCTTTCAATTCTCTGGCATCCACTTAAAAATAATCAAGCCAAAATGAATCAAAACTTATGTCCTTTTGCTAGAAGGAGGACTTGAATTTGATTGGATTAAATCAATGCCCCATCCTCTAAAATGGCCAATGGTTTCATTATTAAAGGATGATGTAAGCCGAGCCTTCACCTATTCTTTCAATCACTTTGACAATCGTGACATCCCTGAAGAATATTCAAAGGTTATCGGGCCAGAGAATGTTTGGCCTAAAAGGGAACCAATCCCCTCCAAATATATAAATTATCTTTGGTAAGATCGACGTATAAGAGAACCGCATAACTTATTGACCTCATCACATCACCTTTCTAGCTTCTTCTAGACTCAAACATTTAATCAATCTTGATCTATAGACTTTAGTATAAGTGATCATCAAGAAGTAGGAACATAGGGCTAGATACCTCGAGAATGATAATCATCTAAAAGGATCAAGTTAAAGAATAGACTTCGATGATTTCTCAAGAACTCGAACCTGAACCACTTGCCATGGAAGAGGAAAACATCTTCATCTGTCAATTGAATGTGAGATTTCCAATCTCATCAAAGATAAAGTTTGCCACCTATTTGAATCCCTTATAGATGCAGCCAAAACAAAGATATCATCTGTCATCAAGGAGTTTTTCAAAAAAGTTACTGTAATTCTTCAAGGTAATATTTTCTCAACACACACCAGATTCATATTGACCGAATTAAGATGATTAATTACTAGCTCAGAACTGTTTTAAAGATAAAACATTTCAAGCCTTGTACACCGTGATCTTTAAACAATTGTATTCCCGGTTAGGCTTGGTCTTTTCCATTCTTGTCCGACCTGATGATATAGTTTTTTAAGCTTCCTCGATGACAGACGGCCATCATTCTCGATTTCCGACGAGATTAAGCCGATTCTTCTCCGAACCGCCGCTGATGAAGCTGAGCTTGGCTCCGAAGTCCGAACGGCCCAAAAGAGAAGTAAACCCTACTTCTGCTCTGCCTGGGAGCACCCGGAAGTCGTGGCGCCAATGAACTCCATTTGGGCCTATAAAGCCCTTCTTCCGGCTTCCACCACCATCGCCGGGTGCTAGTATTCATCATCATCTTCTCATCTTCGAAACCTTTGGAAGAAAACCTCCAAATCACCAATGTCGAGCTGGTGATCATGGGAAGCCCCGAGGTGGAGTAGCCAGAGGGGAGCATGACGCCAAGAACGCCATGGGTAAATCAATCTGCCATCTTCGTGTTCTTGCTCACTGCTCATCTTCTAACCCTTCTGCTCTTCCTCTCCTCAGGCCGCGTAGTCAACACGTAAGTGTAATACCATCTGCTGCCCCCAATTGGTGGTGTGACTCAACCGGGCACCTCCTAAATGAAATCTGCCTCCCGCTTCCTGAAGTTCTGGCTCTTGAGCTCTTCTCCATAGTCCCACAACTCATACACCAACCTTGGGGGTCCGCTGGAACGTAGGGCGAGGGACCTCGTGGCCATTCATGAGGAGGCGCTCCGGTTCCGCAAGGGATGCAGCCTCCTGACCCTGAGCTGGGGTGATCGCCTCCAAGCGCCTCTCGGCATTGCGCAGTCGAATGGGAGGGATCACAAGAAACAAGCCAATACCATCACCGGTTTGGTATCCTCACATAGATTTTTCTCTCAATCCTCTCTGTACCGACACCCTTTTTCATCTTTTCAAAGACTCTCATGAGAACTATCGGTTGTGGCCATAAAGAGCCAATCTCGTGGGCGGCCGATGGGCGGTGCCCTGTGGAGAGATCCCGAGGGCCCGGATGCCATGGATGGCCGTAAGGATCGTGCCATCATCCAAGGCGCTCACCTTTGGCATGTCCCTCGAAACGGCAGCTTATGTCCTCTCGCACCAATGAGGATTCATTTTTCTGCCGTTGGTTTCCTGGCAGAGGTCATCCCTACGAGGTGGAGGACATCGAGGGAGCAAATTGAGCTCTATGGGGGACCATGTTACCGCCCCTTTGCCTTTAATCCACCAATCCCCAATCTGTTCTAACAAGTTGTCTGTGAGTAGTTTGTAACTAGGGGATTGATTTGTGAATAATGAAATCATCTTGAGAAAAATCTTGTTTATGAGATCTTGTGATTGCCGTCAAATGAATGTCTTTATTCTTCTTCCGAATCGAAGCGGTTCTTGAGTGATTCCCCAAAGCAAGTGTGATATCACTTTAGTCGATTGGATCTTAGTCTTACGCCACAAACGATTGAACAGCCACCGAGCAAGCATCATTCAGATCTCTCCATCTTTTTTTCCCGATAAACCAATCCCGAATGTTGAGGTCAACATAAGATCATTCGATTATATTTGAACCGAAGGCGAACCTTAAATGTATCGGCTATTCACCAACTTCATATTTTTTTCACTAAAGCGCTTAATGTTATCTCATCGGTCGCTTTTGATTCAAATTTTCTTTTCTTTCATGAACCAACTTTCTCGGCTAATTAGGGTAGTATTTTTTAAGATATCGTCCATTGATAGCTTCCGTAATTCCTTCCCCAAACAAAGTTCTTCAAAAATATATGCATTGCCGTGCACACATTTTTCTACCCGAAGGGTCCTTCCTAATTGAGACCATTTGTCAATGCTTGTCTTTTTTGATCCAATCGGCAGTATATAGTTTTCCAAACCAGGTCACCTTCCGTGAATTGCTTTATCTTTAACTCCTTTATTGTAGTATTTGGCAATACGTGATTTTGTTTTTCTCAATATTTTCCAATGCCTTGAGACGAATAAAAATGTAAAAATTTCCAATCTCATCTATCATCACCCTCTATAATCTCCTTTTTTCTCCAAATCCTTTTGTAACATAACTCTTCTTGAACCCGATTGTAACCCCAAGGTAACACAAAGATGATGCCCAGAAACCAATTCATAAGGAGATGTTTGAAGCTGACCCATGACAAGCTAATTCGCAAGCCCACAATGCTTCATTAAGAACCAAATGCCATCTTTTGTTTCTCATCAATCTTCTTTTGAATGATCTTGATCATAATCTTATTTGATGCTTCGCTGCCCATTGGCTTGTGCATAATAAGTGAGAAGAATTATACAACTTGATCCCCATGTCTTCGGGTAAAAGTCACAAAATTCAAGAAGTAAACCGAGTTCCTTGATCGTTGTTATAGTTTTGAGGGATCCCTAAACCTATAAATTATATGCTCTTTAACAAAACTCCGATCATATTTTCTCGATGTAACTTTCTTCAAAGGAATGGCTTCTCGACCCACTTAGTAAAATAACCCGGCCAGGAGCATAAACTTATGTCCTTTTGTTAGAAGGAGAGGATGAATTTGACCAATTAAATCTATGCCCCATCCCTCTTAAATGGCCAAGGTTTGATTATTGGGTTCATAATATGCCGGAGCTTTTGAATATTGCCGATTTTTGACAATCATGACATCCCTTATAATATTCAAAGCAATCTTCCAAAGATAGCACAAAAAATAAATCAATCCTCCGACTATCCATTTTATTCGTAGCTGATTGGATGCGCACCACATAATCCTTCGTGCACTTCATTATCACCTTTTTCAGCCTTGACTCAAACACTTGAGCAATACTCCATCTATAGATTTGTAATATAAGTGATCAAGAAGTGATTGAATTTGAGGGCTTTATACCGAAGCGGAAACTCTTCGGATGGATCCTTCGTGATATTTGATGATTTCATCTCCAATCATCAACCACTTGCTCAAGATTGAAATCTTCATCTATAGTGAGGATTTCTTGATTACGAGATTCCGTATGCCTTTGTGCCAATCTATTTGCTTCTTCATTGTGCCCCCTAGGGATATGATGCAAGGTTTCACCTCTAAAGCTTTTTAAAAGTTCCCGATGACCTCATAAGTATTCTCTAGCTGCCATTCTGCACTCATATTGGCCAATCAACCTACCGAAGTCTCCAAAGATTTCAACAATGACGCAAGCCCCTTTACAAGTAAGCCGAAGCCTCTGGGCAATAAAGCCATACTGCTTGATTGTTAGTCACATGAAATTCAATGGGAATAGCATACTAAAAGTTATTCCCCTGGAGTAAAACTAATAGAATGCCAACGCCCCACCTTTGCCGCAGATGGAACCATCGGTAATAGAGTCCAAGGTGGCCAATGCCTACTATACTGGTGCTAAGGTCATGATGTTGCGTAATAAAATCAAAGCAATACTTGACCTTCAATCGCTTGTCGGCCTCAGATTTAAATTCAAATTCGATTAAAGTTAAAATCCATTTGGGTTAATTTTTCCATTTAAAATTGGCATTGATAGCATATGTTTGATTACATCAAAACTAGAAATAACCACACATTCGGTTTTTTAATAAATAATGCCAAAATTTGGTACATGAGTAATACACACACAAGCATCAATTTCTTCCATAGTCGAATATCTGTCTTGGATCCAATAGTTTTCGGTTAAGATAAGCCATTACTCTCTCTCCTTCCCCTCAAACTTTGCATGAGGGCCGCATCCTACATCGCTAGACTATCTACCGCCACGCATAATTTTGAAAGGCTTGTTAAGTTGTGGGAGGTACCAAAACCTGTGGTGCTCTTCACATATATTCTTTGATTTCATCAAAAAGCCTTTGTTGCACGTCGCCACCCCATACAAACTTTTGATCTTCTTGAGTTTCAAAATGGAGAAAGGGCAAAGACTCTTTCTGATAGATTGATATAAACCTTCTTACAAAATTAATTTTGCCGAAAGGTGGATCAGAATTCTGTGAGAGATTAGTTGGGGGACAACCTTGTCTATTGCTTCCATGCTTTTTTTTCCAACTTCAATTCCTCCTTTATGAACAAGTGAATCCCAAGAACTCACCCCAAACACCGACACTGAAAAGCACATTTGTTTGGATTCATCTTCAAACCATGTTTTCTAGTGCATTCCAAAAGCTTCTTCAGATCAGCTAAATGTCCTTCATAGTCTTTAGATTTGACTACCACGTCATCAATGTAGATTTCCACAATTTTGCCGATCAACTCATGAAAGATGTAATTCATGGCTTTTGATAAGTTGCACCGCATTCTTCTTAACCCAAACGCTGCGATAATCCATTCAAATAAACCAATGTGGCCGTGGCATCTAAAGTCGCTTTTGAAATATCTTCTATTGCCATGAAGATCTGGATTATAGCCAGCATTACCATCCATAAACTAATGACTTCATACCCACCGCCGCGTCTACTAACAAATCGGGTAATTGGCATCTGACATACCCATCCATTGGAGTGGCCTTGTTAAGATCTCTAAAGTCCAGGCCAAACCCTCATCTTTCCCATTCTTCAAACGGGAACTATATCTGAACCAATCCCCGCATACCGCACGGCCGAATGAAGTTTCTTCCAACAGCCTTTCAATCTCTTTCTTCACACCGGCACAACACCTCCTCTTTATAGATCCCTGAGGTTGTTTATAGGGTCGACAACCGGACTTAATAGGTAATCGATGTTCAACAATAGAACTATCTAATCCGTGCATCTCGTATATAATCCCAAGCAAAGCAATCTTAAACCTTTAAGAAGATTTACTAATTGTTTTGTATTCTCGGACTCAAATTTGCACTAATGTACACTGGCCTTGGATTAGGAATCATCGCCAACATTTATCTCTTCTAGCTTGTCGGCCGACATAAAACCTGTCCCTTTTTCCTTTGTTGCCATCGATTGCTACCCATCAAAAATTGTCGCTCGGAACCGATCGCTTGATCGGCCGTTGATCCTTGTTGAATACATACAATCAGATCTTCTTTTCCATACTTTGCCGTAGAAACAATCAACACCATCATATTCCCGCAGTTGGTTCAAGCAGCCACACTTACCGAATCGGCCGGCATGTATGATTTCTACGTCATCCCCTATCCATTGAATAAGGATTTGTGCATGGTTGAAGGAATACAGCAATTAGCATGAATCCGCCTCCCAAGAAGCAACCGTATGCCCCCTTGCCGCCAATGATCAAAAACGCGTAGTGATCAGGGTTTTAGACCCAATCATCAACTCAACATGCACATTTCCTCGAGTGTCTAAGGATTGCCGCCAAAGAAAGTCTCTAAGGATCATGTCGGTTTTAAGCAAATCTTCATCCGTCATCCCGAGCTAATGTGGAATATGGCATTATATTGATAGCAGCTCCCTCCATCAACAAACATCTTGGTCGAGGCTTCCCATTGACGAGATCCTTTCACGTAGCGGTTTCAAGTGACGATGTTTGGTCAGTTTGTCAAATGTTGCTTGTCGTGTTAGTATAAAGTTTTAAAGATTTGAAACTCACTTTCATCAAAATCGTAATAAACCTCCTCATGTACTTGGATTGTCGGAGCTATAAATTTCCCGATGGGAGGAAGAAAGCTATGCATGTATCACCCCGAAGGACCTTTCATCATGTTTCTTTTTGGACGCCATTCCTTCTTTTTTCTTCTGGCAGTTCTGTGTTCTAGCTTTTGTTTCTCAAATCGCCGCTGCACTCCCTCCTTTTCTCGACTTTCCTCAACCCCGGGTGGGCACCACCGCCTTTTCTCGCCATCTATATCCACAGTGCCTTCCTCATTAGACATTTTTCTCGATGAACCCAATGTTGATCCGCGTAATCTCTTTCATGATCAAAGTCATTTATTTTTATGCGCCGATCGCCCTCAGAAATTGAACTCCAAGTCTTTTCATGGACCGTCGGCGGTTGACTCGAGATCGCTTCAGAGCCATAGTATTGGACACTCACTCGGGCAATTGTTTCTAGTGTGCTTTCAAGCCTTCATTCCAACAATGCTTAAAGAATGAACAACCCCCAATGAGACTGTTCTAGTTCCTCATGTGCTCTTCTCTTGTTCCCCTCGGTGATACATCTCTTTCTCTTATCTCCACTGCTCTAAGAACCTTTGTTCTTCATAATATTCTTGTTCTTGCCGCTCGCCATTTATCTGCCACAAGATCTGTGGATGTCACCTTGGGTCTCGATTGCAGCCACCTTTCTCGGTTCGGGCTATTTTTGAACCTGAATCTCTTTTTAACTCTTCAAGAAGAATTGCTTGCTTGGTCTACAAGGCTACTCTTTGTTTTTCTCGATGTTCGAACACTTTCATCTTTCCTTGCTTTTGTGGTCATCTCAAGCATCTCATTCCGACAGAAAGAAATCATGTTCCAGGGAAAGGTTTTGCCATCAATCTTCATCTTGCCATCAAATTTCGATGCCCCCTCCCGACTGCTTTCTCTTGAATAACTCTAAATAATTTTGGCACAATCATTGATGGAGTGAGAATTAGTGCTATGATGTAACCACAATATCTCTTATCTTTCACTCCTTCTGCGCGTAGCATGGGATGTCCCTCCGTAGCTTGATGCGCCCTTTCCTCACCAACAGTATCAAAAAGCTTATGCTGATTTGGAGACATCAAAATCGTAGTTCCCTTGTTGCTTTCAGCCACCGCCGACTTCACTTGGATAGGCTCTTTCGTCTTCCAAGTCAATCCCTCGGCCGCAATTTATTTCATCTTCATCCTCGTGTCCTCGGCCAAGCTTCTTTCCGTGAAAACCTCCGATACATCTCACTAGCAACATTACCTCTCCGATAGCGGCAAGTTATCCCTTCCAAAACCCCTCAGCCTCGACACTCATGACAGCTAATCTCCTCGAGCGAAGCTGACCGAGATCATCACTCCATGCCGAACCAGTTTCTCCCCTCGACATTCGGGCAAAGATCCCTCGGCTTATTGTTATTCCAGTGCACCGATCGTTCTGCAAATTCAGCGAAAAGCAAAAGACTCTTAAGCCTCTCGAATCTCTGCTAAGATATTCTTAGTGGTGTCTCATTAGCTTTCTGCCTTAACCCGGCAGGTCTACGCAAACTTCTCTCTCGCAGCTGTTCCGTGAAGAAATAAGCATGAAACTTGTCTGCTCGCTCTGGGTACCAATAGAATCACCGCAGAGAAGCAAACCAGTGTGAAAGCAATGGGCCTCGAGAGACACTGGAAAATACCCGAATCCTCCAAGTCAGTGCGACGCTGGGCTGCATCGTATCGCCATTATGCTCGTGCACTTGTATCATCCCTCATTCTAAAATTTTGGTTGCAGTCCTGCTGGTGGCTTCACCACTTGTTGGTAGTGCAAATCGTTATACCATTCTCGTACGCAGACTGTAGTGAATGGGGATTGATTCTTCGGCTTTAGGGCTCTGAAATCGATAAAGTTGCATCATATCGCCCATCCTTTGTGGCTGACATTGCTATGTCAATGCACCGTCTCGCGTGTCGCGTGCTTTGTCCTCCAGTATGGTATTCCCTGGGCCGCAGACTTCTATATCCCGGATTCTAGCAGCATCTTAGAGCAGCATAGTCAGTGAACTCATGATATCCATCCCCATACATGTTCCTTTGTAACCCTGCATTGATGCCAGAGAGGTCTTAGGCGTGCATTGCATGCCTTTTCAGAAATGCTAAACGTCACTTGGGCCAAAGGCAGGAGGTGTGCTGCTTTTCATGAGTCTACTTCATCTCTGCTAATCCTGTGATGTTCCTTCATCTTCGGTTTGCTTCGGATACTTTTGGAATATTGAAAAAGCACGTCCACTGAATTGTCCTCACACCATCTTCAAAATACTTATCACTGATGGCCGAAAGTATAGCCATGATTACTCGGAAAGCATTTAGAAAGGCCGTGTTGTGAGTTACGATGGTATCTCCGCCAAGGCTTTTATGGACCAAATCTGACACCTTTTGAGCTTTCTTCCCTTTCAGAGCAATCAGTTTGATGTGCAGTGGATTTCACCTGACAAACGCGACGGTTTGGAGATCCGAAGGTGGGCTACCGCTTGACTGAAAACCCACAAGGGACAAAGAACTGGTATCACAAAAATCGGAACATGTCGAGGAGATCTCAGACAGTTCCTGTATATACGGCCCCCGGGGTTATTTACATTTACCTATACGCCTATAGAAGTCGTCAGCCAACCATGCATGTGATTCATTCGCTAATATGAAGGTGAAACACGTAGTGTATTGATTACTGAACATACATGTATAAGAAGACATGTTTGAACAAGTGAAAAGTTAACTATGAATTGAAGCATAACCAAGCTCGGCAATACAGCCGACTCTGGGTCCATGAAGAAGGAACATACAAATTATCACGACTAAATTAAACTAATCAAAGACCAAGATCCGCCGCAGACGATACCCCGATCCTATCAAAGTCTAAGCGCTTCTAACATGCAAGAACCCTCAAGAAGATGTATAATCTAGATTGATCCAATTCGCTACGTAAGCATACGATCTATTTATCATGATAATATAAGAGTAAAAGAAACATTAGAGAGCAAATAGATCTATAAAATAAGAAGTCTAAACCGATCAAATCTAGATTGGGCAAAAAGAGTGTTACAAATAAATAAAAATATTAAAGTCATGCAACACGTGGATAACTTAATGAATCTACTAGATCTTGCCAAATCTAATAGAGCCGATAACTAATCCTTGAGCCAGATCCTAGCCTGCCGCACGACTCACGATCTAACTAAGAATCGATAACTATCTTGCCTCGCTGTTATCAAGCGGACGCCGCCGCACGGCCATCTAGTCGAGATAGACAAAAGCATAAGCAAAGACTTCTTGATCATCATAGACGCACCGCCATCCCATCGAGACGAACAAGACTACTTGCATCAAGATCTAAATCCACCGCATGATACTAGACATGATAGCAAGGTTGCCGGAACTTACTGAGGTCGACGGATCGATGGCTCCTCTCAAGAACTCGACGACACCCACAAAAAGGACTCGAAAACGTGGCACGGGGGCCGGTTGTATTGATTTGATTGTGAATCCTTTTACAATGGTCGAGGGTCTATATTTATACCCCGACATAACATGAATCCTAAAGAGATTACGACATACACAATATGTTAAAGGTAACTCAAAAGCATGGCGAGACTCTTGCTATAATTCTCCTCGGAGTCCTTTGATCATCACGCTTTTTCCTTCTATTCGGCTTCTTGCCTCACCACCTTCAAGCCTCGAATGGAGCCACGGGGTTTCAAAGATAGCCGACCGCATTCAATGCTTGCCGAATCACCCTGCAGTCAATTGCACATACGCTGTCGAATAGCTCAAAGTTAGCCGACCGCACTCTCATTTGTCAACACGTTGATTTCTCGCTTTCTCATAGACTTTACCGAATCGCCCACCTATCATTGGTTCACTAAAATCCAGTTGTTAACACGCTACGTGACGGGGCGGTTTTGTCCGCTGCCGACAAAAACGCTAGTCCACGGCCTATTTCGCCCAATCGCTCTGCCCTCAGCGCCTGCGTGGCGCCTAAAACTCCGGCAGACGGGGCGGAAACGCATGGAGCGCCTTGGGCACCCCGCTAGCCATCCACGATGGCCCTGTCCCGGGCCGGCGATGTTTTTGTCCGCTTACTAAACTCAAAGCGCGTTAGCGCGGGGCCGTCGGTTTTGTCGCCCAAACCCGTGCGGACGGAAACGCATTTTCTGAAACGCTATAGTCCACGGCCTTTGTCCTTGCCCATTTTCCCGCCTAGTCCCGCCATCCACGATGGCCGGACCCGCGCGGACGGGGCGGTTTTGTCCGTTTTCGGCCGATTTTCCCGAAACGCTAGTCCACGGCCTATTTCGCCCACCGCTTGGTCCCTCAGCGCGCGTGGCGCCCGGAAACCCCGGCGGCGGCTGGAAACGCATGGAGCATCTTGGGCACCCGCTAGCCATCCACGATGGCCGGACCCGCGCGGACGGGCGGTTTTGTCCGTTTTCGGCCGATTTTTCCGAAACGCTAGTCCACGGCCTATTTCTGCCCACCGTTCCGCCCTCGGCGTGCCGCGGGCGCCCGAAACCCGGGCGTACGCGCGGGCGCGGAAACGCATGGAGCGTCTTGGGCACCCCGCTAGCCATCCACGATGGGCCGGACCCGCGCGGACGGGGCGGTTTTGTCCGTTTTCGGCCGATTTTCCGGAAACGCTAGTCCACGGCCTATTTCTGCCCACCGTTCCATCCTCAGGCGCCCGTGGCGCCCGAAACCCGGCGTACCGCGGCGCGGAAACGCATGGAGCGTCTTGGGCACCCCGCTAGCCATCCACGATGGGCCGGACCCGCGCGGACGGGGCGGTTTTGTCCGCTTTTGGGCCGATTTTTCCGAAACGCTAGTCCACGGCCTATTTTTGCCCACCGTTGGCCCTCCGCGCCCGTGGCGCCCGAAACCCGGGGCGTATCCGCGGGCGCCGAAACGCATGGAGCGCCTTGGGCACCCCGCTAGCCATCCACGATGGCCCGGACCCGCGCGGACGGGGCGGTTTTGTCGTTTTCGGCCGATTTTCCGGAAACGCTAGTCCACGGCCTATTTCTGCCCACCGTTCCGTCCTCAGGCGCCCGTGGCGCCCGAAACCCGCCAAGGTGGCGGGCGCTGAAACGCATGGAGCGTCTTTGGCACCCCGCTAGCCATCCACGATGGCCCGGACCCGCGCGGAACGGCGGTTTTGTCCGTTTTCGGCCGATTTTCCGAAACGCTAGTCCACGGCCTATTTCGCCCACCGTTCCGTCCCCGGCCCCGTGGGCCCGAAACCCGGGCGTACCGCGGCGCGGAAACGCATGGAGCGTCTTGGGCACCCCGCTAGCCATCCACGATGGCCCGGACCCGCGCGGACGGGGCGGTTTTGTCCGTTTTTGGCCGATTTTCCGGAAACGCTAGTCCACGGCCTATTTCTGCCCACCGTTCCATCCTCACGCGCCCGTGGCGCCCGAAACTCGGGCGTACCGCGGCGCTGGAAACGCATGGAGCGTCTTTGGGCACCCCGCTAGCCATCCACGATGGTCTGACCCGCGGACGGGCGGTTTTGTCCATTTTCGCCGATTTTCGAAACGCTAGTCCACGGCCTATTTCTGCCCACCGTTCCGTCCTCAGGCGCCCGTGGCGCCGAAACCCGGGGCGCATCGCGGCGCTGAAATCATGGAGCGTCTTTGGCACCCCGCTAGCCATCCACGATGGCCCGGACCCCGCACCCGGACGGGGCGGTTTTGTCCGTTTTCGGCCGATTTTCCGAAACGCTAGTCCAAGGCCTATTTCTGCCCACCGTTCCGTCCTCTCGCGCCCGCGGGCGCCCGAAACCCGGGCGTACCGCGGCGCGGAAACGCATGGAGCGTCTTGGGCACCCCGCTAGCCATCCCACGATGGCCCGGACCCCGCGGACGGGGCGGTTTTGTCCGCTGCCGATTTTCCGGAAACGCTAGTCCACGGCCTATTTCGCCCACCGTTCTGTCCTCAGGCGCCCGTGGCGCCCGAAACCCGGGCGTACCCCGGCGCGGAAACGCATGGAGCGTCTTGGGCACCCCGCTAGCCATCCACGATGGCCCGGACCTGCATGGACGGGGCGGTTTTTGTCCGTTTTCCTTGATCTATCCTCGCGTGGCATTAGTCCATCTTAGTGTAGGCTCTCGATCGGCTTCATCCTCGGATATACTCCTGCCGGCGTCACCGCAAAAACATAGGGGAGAAGGGGTTGAGTACATGCGTGCCGACAAGCCCCAACTTTGGGTGGATGGAGGTTAAATGTGTAGTAGTTATAATTATAGGTTGGGCCACGGTAGGGTATTCACCATCCTCACCAGTTCCCAGTATAAGTTATGGTTACCAAATTATTAATATGTCTTGCAGTTATCCATTGTTGTTGTAGTCTAATCATAGCGTCTCATCGGCATCTGCCCATTCAGGGCGTGGCTATTCGAATAGATTCAAGTTAACTCTGCGGTACAAATTTCCCCCCACATGATGAGGCGTAGTCCGTCACCATCGTCATGGCTTAGACGAGGTCTAACTTGAGAACTTCGTATTGCCGATAGTATCACGACCTTAGACTATCCATATGAATCCACTTACGGCTCGGGGGGGTTGAGAAGCTTACACATCACATATCACAAGGGAGACACCATGTCTCAATTCTCAAAATATATAAGGGCTCGAACACGACCAAAAATCTCAAGGGGGGCTTAACGTGGAGGATCACATATGCTTTGGCTCCACGTCCAACCCGGGGCCATGGAAGATCACTACCGGCATCCATGCCTTCTCTGCTCTACCGTTTTTGCAAGCCCCTAAGTGGAAACATACTTTAATCTAGCAGGGGTGTGAGATCCGACCCTACCCATATAGGCATGTGGTGGCGTACAGAAATATCACACGAGGGGATGAATAAGAGACTATGAACCGGTCCTTAGGGGTGACTAAAAGCAGTATCTCAAGCCAGGGATATCCCATACATGATAATATCCCGCCAAGTAATACACACCTAGATTACCCCTACCCGTTTCAAGTCATAGCATATGTAATCACTTCATCATAATATCTCATTATCACTTTATCACATTATCATATTGTCATATCATATTTGCTCTCATGTTCTTTCTTTAATCATTATCATGGTAAGGTTATTATAGGTAGAGGGATGGTGAAGGGGTGGAAATTAGGACTTGCCTCCGCTCTCACGACAGTATATCCAAGGGTCTTGATTCCTTAAACTTTTTGTCTCAATGTCTTGATAAGCGGTACTTCGTCTTGGTGTAGTAGCAATCCTTCGAGTCTTGACGTCACCGTGCTTCAGGGATCCATCGGGTCCTTGACGTCTTCTAGTCTACGCGATCTATTGCTTGACAAACAAAGAGCAAAACCAAACAATGCATACACAACAAGCATGATCTAAGCAAGCACGATCAACCAAAGCACAAGGAGGGGGACCCTGACGGGGTGGGTTGTGTTTGATGGAGGGTTTATCCTAATTCTATCATTACTATATGAACTTGAAATAAGAGGTAGGTGTAGGTTAACTATCCAACAAGATGGTTCCTACACGGCTGGGGTTAGCGTGGTGTGGTTATCTGATAAAAACTGGACCATATTATTATCTTTCACTATTATGTGAACCTGAAAAGAGAAAGCTTGACCAAGTTTTCATAGACAGCTTGGCCTACTTCTATATGTCCACTAGGGTTTGGCGGGGGTTAGCTAGGAGGGTTTGCGTGAGATAGGGTCTAGGTGGTTAGGTACGGGCATACATACTTATATACTGCACGTAGGGTTTAGGCTAGCTATAGATAGGTGGTGGCTGAGGTGAATGGCATGTATGCGACGCATATACGCCGAGGGTTAGGTTAGTGACGATACGCACATGCATATGTATGCGCCTAGAGTTAGATTAGGATGAAGGGGTGGAGGGTAAGGTTAGCCATACATAGGTATATGCCCGAGTATATATATAATTCTATGTACAGGACTTACCATGTATGTGTGTATATATACGGGGTTAGCTATTACTATGGCGAAGGGTTATGACTAAGATTAACTATGGCGGTGCGGAGTTAGCCACACGGGCGTGTCCGCATCGGACATGTCCATGCGTGTGTATGTATATATATAGGTGTACCTATTTTTGGTGATTGGGTACGGACATGTCGGAGCATATGACATGTCACCAAAACCTACTCACCCGTATGGGTATGTGGTTAGCTAGGACTACAGGACGATTATTACTACGGTTAGCACTTATATTAATTAAGTGGGTTAGCACTAATTATAAATGTAAAGAGAGCAAACAAATATTACTAGAATTTAAATAGGCACCAAAAATAGGAATAATTACATGGATATTTAGGGCATGATTTTAGGAGAATTTTGTGGCGGAATTTCTAGAATTGGAATCAGAATGAAGGAGATATGAATTTTCAAATTTCAATTGGGATAAAGGGATTCAGGAATATACTTTTAAAAAATTATTTCTGGAAATTGGATAATAGAAATGAGTGGGAAGATATAGAGTAGGATCAGGGTGTACCTAGTTTATTTAAAAATTTCTGGGAGTTTTCTATACATGGAAATGTGTTTCCTACTCTCCCGTGTACACTCTCGGGTACACGTAGCAATTTAGGTGCCGCACGCGGGTCCGGGGATGAGCGGGATGAAGGGGCCCACTGCTGCTGCTTGGCTAATGGACGGGCTTCTACTGCGTGTCTTGTGGACGCGTGCTTCCCTCTTGGTTCATGTGAACCAAGCCCACGAAAAGTGGACGGTGGGGGAGGCTATCTTCTTTGCTCATGACGTTCTGCCTCTATCCATTTCCCATCCGTTGGCAACAGAGGGAGAGAGAAAGGGAAGGAGGGAGAGTGTGGGCCCCACGAGGGGGAGCTGCCTCCTCATTGGGTAGGATGTCGGCATCAGCTTGGGTGCTTGTCCGTCCGTCTCTGTCTCTCTGTTTCGGCCGAGTGCCGCAGTGGGGAGGGAAAAAAGGAGAGAGTGTGGGACCCGCGAGGCAAGGTGGTGGCATGCAGCTAGGAGCGGCATTGATGCCGTTGTCCTCATCCCCTGCCGTCCTGCCAAAGAGAGAGAAGAAAGAAAGGAGAGTGGAAGGAAGAGAAGAGAGAGAGAGATGTGTGGAGGGAGGAGAGGGAGAGAGGGAGACGGAGGGCAAGGCGGAGGTGTCGTGCAGGTGGCGCCGTGGTGTTGGTGACTGCTGCTCCGGCTGGGTGCTTGGAGTGGGGAGTGAAGGGAGGAGCAAGGCGGAGGTGAGGGAAGGAGGGAGAAGGAAGGGAGCACGAGACGGAGGGGCAACCGACGCCCAAGCTTGAGGGGAAGCTCGACGTCGCCGGGTGGTGGCCACGCCTCCGGCGAGGTGGCGCCCGCCATGGGAGGACGGCACGACGGCGTGGGGAGGCGTCGCGCGATCGCAGCGTTCCGCCCGGCGCGGGCCACCTCTGCACCGCTAGGCGAAGCGAGAGAAGAAGGAAGCGAGAGAGGGGAGTCCGGAGTCCGGAGCTCGAGCTCGAAGCTCGCCGGGGCGAGGCTCGCGGCGGCCGTGGTGGGCTATTTATAGCCGTGGCGAGCCACCGATGGGCGGTTCGCCGGAGAAATATCTCCGGTGACCCGTTGGAGCTCGCCAGGGAAATGACGAGGGAGAGAGGCGGTTTGGCACGTGTTGATATTTTGGATAGCTCCGCTTGACGACAACACATAGAGGCGGTGCTGCACGCTGCACGCGGGCGAGGACGCTGCATACGCATGTATTTTAAATCGAGTGCCGGAGGTAGAAGATGGAGCTGCCATGCGCGGTCCCGCTGTAAGCAAAGAGATGGAAGGAAGAAAGGGAAGGAAACGCCTATTCGGGCCGGGTTGCTTATCGCCGCTGCTCCTCGTTACAGGCCGCTTGCTAGCCGCTCGCCCAAGAGGAAGTGAAGAAAGGAAGAGAAGGGCGCCGGCTGGGCTAGTGCCCATGCTGGGCCGGCCCGTGGAGGAACGGGCTCGGAGGAGAGGAAAGGAGGATTGAGCCCGCATTCCGTTTTTCCAATTTTCATTTCCTTTCTACTTTCCTAGAAATTTAACTAGGCATATTTGGGTGGATATGATTCAAGGAATAAGATGGGAAGTGTAAGGGAGGGGTCAAGGATAGTTTTCAAGGGGAATAATCAAGGAGTTTATTTGGAGGAAATGCGAAGGGCTTTGAAAAGAGATCAAGGAGGAAATAATTGGTGCCAAAATAAATTCTAGAAGGTCAAACAACATATACACAAGCAAGCATCATACAAGCAAACATGTCGAGCAAGCAAAGCACTCAAACTAAACGATAATGAATATGGTGAATTTTAATGTAGGGTTTTTGAAAAGATTTTTAAACTAATCAAGTTTTGATTTGTTGTAAATGCTAAAAGTTCAAATTTTTAGTGAATTTTAAAATGATGCAAAAACACGGGTGTTACACCATCTACCCCACTTAGAATGAATCTCGCCCCGAGATTCGAGAAAACTGGAGGGAGAAAGCTAGAGAGAAAAAAATCTAATCGCGTTTTTCCTATTTATCTTACCGTACCATTTTCCATCTTCCCGAGAGATCTTCGTCTTCTACCGATCCTCGATCCCGTGGGTTATCTTGTTGTACTTCTTGTGGTCTTCTCGTAGTATCCAACTTCTTCTTCCGACAACTTCTAGCTCTTCGAGGGCTACCCCACTTAAAAAAAATTTGGTCTTCTAGTGTCTTAGGTTGCACTTCACCCTTTTATTTTCTTCTTCTCATAGCTATCATTCTGCGTTGTAATGCTACCCCACTTAGATGATTTAGTCCTCTATGACTCACCCCTTTGTTCTTGCTTCTAAGCTATCCGGCTTTGTTCTTTCCAATTTTCTAGCTTTATGGTGATAACATCCCCCTGTCTTAGTTTCTTTTGAGCAACAATCATGAGATCTTGAGGTTCCACTTCTCATCAAGAAATCTTCTTTGTCGGTAGCTTTGTTCTTGTCTTGTTTGCGCCCTACTTGATTCATGGGGTCGGGTCTACCCCACTTAGAAGATTTTGCCCTAAATCTTCTATTATTATCTTGAGATATTTCAAGGTTGATGTTGTTGTGGCCTCTTGGCATATCAAGTTCGATTTATTTCTATTTCATAATCGCCATTATTTGTTTAGGGGCATTTCATGCATAAGTATGTCATTCCAAAGGAGAAAAATCACGAATATTACGGGACCGTGATCTCATTAATTCAAAACATAACGGTGTTACAATCATTAGGGGAGAGGGGAGGATGCAACGAGGCTACAAGTACATCTCCCTAATATTGCTAATCCACCTCCTCGAGTTGGGTGGATGCGATCCGGGCGGCGCCGGTCGCCCTTCCATCGGCTGGGTTGTGGGTCGGCTTCTTCTCTTGGCGGTGGTTGAGTGAGCGGAAGGAGAGACTCGATGTCGTGAGGCCTCCGATGGCGGCAAAGGCCGGCGGTACTTGTAGGGTCCGATCTTCTTCTTTTCGGAGGAGGGTAGACAGGGGTTCCTTCCAGGATGACGGGCTCTTTGCCCGACCATGGCGAACATCATCCTTCGGGCCCGGTGACGAGGTAGGCGCCCTTCACCGCTGGGCGGGCGGTCTTCGGCTCTTCGAGGGGCGCGGGGCGAGAGTGGTGGCTTTGGGCGCGGCTACAAGGGCTTGGGCTGCGGTGAAGTCTACTTGAGCTTGCGGGCGGAAGATCTCGGCTTCTTCGGCTCGGCGAGTTGCTTCCCTCAGCTCGGAGGCTTGTCGGTCGTGTTGCTCGTCAAGAGCAAGCGGTAGGTGGCCGGGGAGCTTGACGGGTGGGGTTATCTTCTTGTCGTTCTGAGGGCTTCCATGCGGGCGGTCCATGCCGGGCGGTTCTTGTCGATGGGCGGGGAAGAATCTCATGGGCGCATTTGGGAGAGATGGGCTCTTTCATAGATCGCACGAGGGTGGACGCAGGCTTTGCGAGGGCGACGGCTTGGTAGGTGTCGGCTAAGCGAAATCCGGTGGCTGTCATGCTCCGGCCTTCGGCGATAGGGGAAGTCTTCACTCTTGGCGATGTAGGCGGTGACTTCCAGCGGTCGGTGCCATGTTCTTCATACTCACGGCCTTCATACTCAGGGCGCTCTCGGATGCCAAGTCTCTGCATGGTGGTGTAGAGAAGCTGGGGAAAGCCTGGGGTGTGGATGCAATAGCTGCTGATCCAGACTCCGGCCATTCTTGGCTAGGGGTTTGGTGGTAGTGGTTGTGGGTGGATGGCAAGACGTGTGGTTGCTAATGGGAGGTGGAAGGCTAGCAATGGGATGGTTGGAGTAGGATGGTGAGTAAAGGTGGAGGGGTACTCCTTTTTATAGTGAGTCGGAGTGAGGCTTGCATGGGACGCTTTGACCGGTCCTCGGGGGTGTGCGGTGGAAGGAAGTGGAGTGGGTGTGGGTTCCACCACAATGGGGGGTACCGTGGTGGGGTGTAGCCTTGATGACCGTGCTATGGTGGTGCAGCCTTGGTGATTGTACGGTGGCGGTGTAGTCTTGACGACCGTGGCGACGTAGGTGTCGCCGAAGTTATAGTGTATATCCCGGGTGAGAAGGTGATTTCTTGGCCATATATATTTTATTTCTCCTTAATAATTTTGCAAATATTTCTAGGGCTAGCATAATTCTCCAAATATTATTCCAACTTCTTCAATTCAACAAGTAGCTTAACGTCTTTCATATGGTAGCGGACGCATTACAATGATATACAAGATTGTAAATCCAATGAGGGGAGGGATTAGGATAGCCAGAAGGGTAGCAACGAACACTTCTTCATCGGGGTCCATCGTATAGGCTTCAACTTCTGCTTCCGATTATGTACTTCGAACTCCTTGTTGTCTTCTTCGGCAATCTTCAGCTTGTATTCTGACTTCTTCTTGAATTAATCCACTTGGTCGGCACTTGATTGTGGGTAATTTTCTTTGATAGTAGGGTGATCGGGGGTGTTTTGGGTGACGAAGGGGTGGGGGGGCTTTTATAGGCGGTCGATGGCAGAGTTGGGGGGGTGAGTGCGCGCAGGGTGGGTGCGCGTGATCATCGGCGGGCATCGTGGCATCGGGGTGGGGGACCGAGGTGACGGCACAAGCGGGCGTCGGTGGTGCGATGTCGGTCGTGCGAGGCGGGGGCACGCAGTAGTGTCATGGGCGGTGGCGTGTGGTCACGGTCGTGCGGGAGGGATAGCACGAGCGGCGGTGGTCTTGCACTGGGGAGAAGACGAGCGCAAAGGTGGCGGCATGCACGGCGTTCGCGGCTTTTCACAGTTGGTTTTGCTGTGTACCGTCCGGTGTCTTCACTAATAATTACGATTGGCTTAACTAGTTATTGATCTTCATCTTGTCTTCTTGATAAATCTTCTTCTGATGGTGATTGTCTTTTTAACACTCTCGGGTGATGGTTACCTGCATGTTAGTTTAAAGTCTATTCTACGAAAAGAGAGGATGAGAGAGAAAAGCAGAAGGATCTATTCCTAATAGATATAGGTAGGGGAGAGAAGCAAGCAAGAATGAGAAATCTATGGGGTATTTGTAACAAAAGCAAACAAGATAAAAAAAAGAAACAATCAAGGTTTGTCAAGCGGGCGTATACTACTTTCGTAATCTATCTATAGGAGCACTCCAAGTCTAAACTCTATGTCACTCTATCTATACTACTCGTAGTTTTGAAGGGCGAGATGAGAGAGAAAAAGCTGTTTTTGAAATAGAAGATCAAGGGGGGTAAGAGTCAAGGGTTATAAGCAAGATTTTTGAAAATAGTTTTTAGAAAAGCGTTTCTAACTAAAATTCAACCTAAGGGTTTGTCCTACAGTCCAAGTATGGCTCTGATACCACTCTGTCGGCCCCTAATTTTTAGGGTCCACTGTGCATCATATGTCAGTCCCTGGATTAGTAGCTGACACGCACAAGTACACAAGATTGATATCAAAAAGCATACTTTTATTGCTAATGGGAAAACATGATACATGGTTCGGGTTTACATAGCTTGGGCCACTGGCCTTATATTGAATATCAGAGTTCTAAGACAGCGGTCCTATACTATTATGGCTCCATTCCTACAGGCAACTTGGAGTGCGGACAAAACCCTAGCTATTCCTATATCGGAACATCGTAGTCCTAAAGCGTAGTCCTAGTGTAGCTTCTTCATGTAGTCATGCGGCTCCGTCTCCATGTATCCTTCTTGGCGTCCCTATCCTCGCGTAGCTCCGGTAGTCCATCTTAGTGTAGGCTCTCGATCGGCTTCATCCTCGGATATACTCTGCGGCGTCACGCCTAAAAACATAGGGAGGGGGGTTGAGTACATACGTGCTCGGCAAGCCCCTAACTTTGGGTGGATGGAGGTTAAATGTGTAGTAGTTATAATTATAGGTTGGGCCCTGGTAGGGTATTCACCATCCTCACCGGTTCCAATTAAGTTATGGTTACCAAATTATTAATATGTCTTACGGATTATCCATTGTTGTTGTAGTCTAATCATAGCGTCTCATCGGCATCGCCCATTCCAAGGGCGTGGCTATTCGAATAGATTCAAGTTAACTCTGCAGAGGCTGTACAAATTTCCCCACATGATAGGCGTAGTCCGTCACCATCGTCATGGCAAAGGCGCGAGGCCTAGAGAACTCGTACCGATAGTATGCGACCTTAGATATCCATATGAATCCACTACGGGCTCGGGGGTTGGAAACACACATCACATATCACAAGGGAGACACCATGTCTCAATTCTCAAAATATATAAAGGGCTCGAACACGGCCAAAAATCTCAAGGGCTTAACGTGGAGGATCACATAGCAACCACGTCCAACCGGGCCATGGAAGATCACACAGACATCCATGCCTTCTCTGCTCTACTGTTTGCCACACCAGGCCCCTAAGTGGAAACATACTTTTAATCTAGGGGTGTGGATCCAGCCTACCCATATAGGCATGTGGGTATGAAATATCACCGCGGGGATGAATAAGAGACTATGAACCGGTCCTTAGGGGTGACTAAAACAGGTATCTCAAACCGGGATATCCTTATGATAATATCCGCCAAGTAATCTACACCTAGATTACCCCTACCCGTTCAAGTCATAGCATATGTAATCACTTCATCATAATATCTCATTATCACTTTATCACATTATCATATTGTCATATCATATTTGCTCTCATGTTCTTTCTTTAATCATTATCATGGTAAGGTTATTATAGGGTAGAGGGATGGTAGAAGGGTGGAAATTAGGACTTTGCCTCCGCTTCGGCCCGACAGTATATCAAGGGTCTTGATTCTTCGCTTTTTTGTCTCAATGTCTTGATATAGCGGTGCCGTCTTGGTGTAGT
>JADLZL010005796.1:0-18416 GCA_015844335.1 Chrysopogon serrulatus
ACGCGCATAAGCCAACTACAGCAGTACAGCCCACATGCTTGTCGTGGAAGGTCTACGCGAGGGAGCCTCTGGATATGGACGCGAGATTCTTTCCCCGTGGGATGCTTAGATGTTGGTAACAGTAGAGAGCTGATGTATCTTAATTGATTCTGACTGCATCTTTAGTAGCAGCAGCAGTATCAAATTCTTCTTTCCTTCCATAATATGATTGTCTTGCATATATTTTGAGGCGACTACTAATAATCTGAGGACAAGTGGAGAAGCTACCAACATTCATTGAAAATTTGTGAGGAACTGGAGGCAACCCTTCCCTGTGTCCTGGGGATCAGCAGCTGGACCGGCAACAACCACCTAGCTGATTGATGTTGACATGCTCAACTGGATTGGTGTGCGGTTTCTCATCATTTTGAATTTTAAGTATTCCACTTCTAATGGATATTAGTGGAACCAATCTTATCGATTTAGCATAACATGCCTTGGATTGGATGTCATAATTGAGATTTTTACGTGGTTGGAGATCAGTAGCAAACTTTATTCCAACATTGTTTGATTGTGTTTCATAAGCAATTGTAGTACAGGGTGTAAACTGCAAGCTGGATATAATCTTATTGGCTCATAGCTTCCTTTTTAATGTCAATTATTTGATTGTTTTTTAATGCCATCACTTTCGGTAGTTAACATGACACTGAATAGCTCATGAGCAGAGACTTACATTTATATGGTATGGCGGGCGTAAACATATGGGGATCGCAAACATGGCCAGACATTCATCAAGTGCCTGCCACAATTCATATATTCCCATAGGGGAATTGAGTATTCTGCTTTTGAAACTCTCAATATCACAGTTTCTCTTTTATATCCTACTTAATCATAGATCTTACTTTATTAATTAAGGAAGAATAATTGGTGTCACGTTGATGATTATTCCTTTCTGGGCAGCCCGCCAGTCACTACTATTCTGTTTCTTTGATCTTTATTAAGGAATAAGCTGTCATTGTCACTGCCCATGGCAAAGGATTCACGGGGTCTTTGATGAACCTATGTGATGCTTGGGTTTCTCTTTATCCAAAGTGCACCGTGGAGATGCTATGACAGATGATGGCTCCTTTTTTTTCAATTTAGGATGTTTCCCTCTTAATGTTGGTAGCCCTTGTGCTCCTCATTCACCCTACATTGTGCTTGTAGGGTCATGGTGGACATGGACGGTCCCTCCTCGTTGCATGGGGTGGTGGGGTCACTTAGGAACATCATAGGGATGGATTGGCATGGCACACGGCCGTCACGGCATTTTGAGCGACTAGCAAACCTAGGACCTTCTTTGGGCACGACTACATGCGGTGCATGTCCTTTGGAGAAGGCGGAGGCTCGCTCTGAGGGCTTTAAAAGTCTTTTACACCTTGTTATAGGTGGACGAGGGAAAGCTTGCCATGGCGGTGCTCATTATGTGGCTACATGCGGTGCATGTCCTTTGGCGGAGGGCTCTGAGGGGGCTTTAAAGTCTTTACACCTTGTTATGGCTGGAGACGAGCTTGCCATGGCGGTGCTCGGCTATGGCGAACATTCGACATGGTTCACTTTGGCGGCATGGCATTTCCCAACTTTGTGGAGGCTCCCGGCAAGGCAGGTGCTTATTAGCTCAAATGCGAGGGGGTGCATGTGTGTTGTGTATTTATGTATCATAAAAAAAAAAGAGCGGGACCACGGCCGGCGGCCGAGGGGGTGAGCACATCTGGAGTGTGGCCGGGCGGGGGGCTGCGTGTGGTTAGGATGGTGGTGGTGGCGAGGTATAGGCGTGGTGAGTTGGTGCAATATGAGGAAGCCGGCCGGTGCCGAGGCGTAGTCGATCATTGTTGTTCCTAGTGGCGTTGAAACTTCGTGTTATCTTAGCGTACTATCGCATTTGTAGTATAAAAGTTATTGTTCAACTCGAGTTATCTTATCGTGCGATCCGTGTATTTTTCAGTATATAAGCGTTATCCAGTAGCATACAGTATGTGTTTTTCAAGTGTTTGTGGACTTTCGGCTAGGTAAGGTGCTTTGTGATCGATGCGAATGTGCATGTGTGTCTTTGTGCATTGTGACGATAAATGGTGGGCCTTGGGCCTATCTCAGTGGAAGGCGAGCACAACGGTTATATAATATAGTTTTCGGTTCTCAAAAAAAAAAAAGGTGAGCAAGGCAGGCATGGGTTGCCTTGTTGGCTCGGGATGGCTTGGATGGCGACCGAGCGGCGGTCCGTGTAGCGACGCCGTCCCGTTTCTAACAGCGTCGGCGACTTATTATTGTAATCCATGTATTTTTTAGTACAAATGTTTTGTTATCGTAGCAATGTACGGACACGCTACCTAGTTAGATGTTAATGGGGGACCAAAATAAGGGCCCTCTAACAATTAGTCCCAAAGCGCCAAAACTAGGCCACCGGTAACAAAACCGCATTTTGCCAAGGCCCGGCGCACTACACACACCCTTTAGAGCCCACATTCTTTGGGACTTCAAACAACGCTAACTTTCGCTTAGTCAAGCCTCCTGCAAGGCCACGGGCGAGTTCCTGTTTTCCGTCTCGCCAGAGCACTCCCGTAGAGAGCCTCGGGCGGGCGTCACTTCGCCCAGAGGCCTCTCGCGAGGCCTCGGGCGCGGCCTCTCCGTCGCCGACCACTCCTGGCGAGGCCTCGGACGGGCACTGCTTCTCACGCCGCGGGCAGAGCCTCCCTGCAGCGGCCTCGGGGCCGAGTTCCACGCCTTAGTCCCGGCCGAGCCCCAGCGCTAAAGCCTCGGGGCGACCGCGCGCGCATCACTGGTCAAGGCCGACCAGCGACTTGGCCGTATATCTACGCCGCTTCCCGGTGGCGTCGGTGGCGCTAGCCCCAGTAGGGGTGGGGGCAGTCCGTCACCACTGCTGCACCTCTGGCTGGCGGCTCACGAGTGCGCAATCCCTACGGTGGCGGCCATGCACCAGCCCGCGTAGAGCGTCATGACACAGCCCAATGGGTCATCACGAAGTCCAAATACGAACACGCCCGGCGTCGAGGCCGGAGCACGGCGCCACCCATGCTGGCGGCGAGTGCCCAGGGTGCCAGACCCTGCTTGTGCACCCGGGCTTCGAGGCCGAGGGCAAGCGGAGATGGCCCCATGCAGCTGTATCTCCGTCGACCACGCCGTATACGACAGCGATACCCGCTGCCCTCGCCGGACGAGAGTGAGTCAAAGCTACAGCGAGGCCACGATGTACAGACACGCTCATCATGGCCGCCCACGCCCGACCCTGCCGGAGCGGGCGTCCCCTTCTCCCGCCAAGAGCGAGGCCGAGCTCACGGGCAGCGCCCGCCATCGGCAGATCTTGCGCCGTGCAAGACAAAACCGCCGCCCGCTTTCGAGCCTCGGCACAAGGAGAGAGGAGCCCCGAGCCTCGGTGAGGATGAGCGGCGCACCACCGTCTTTCCTATTCAAACAACTTGTCTTGTAAAAGCAGTCCATCCCCCTTAGGCTATAAAAGGGGGCGGGGGCCCCTCGAAAGAGGTGAATCCAACTAAGCAAGTCAAGCAATCTCCTTGGCAAAACAAACACACACACACACACACACTCATCTCACACGAGACTTGGGGCCGAGTTCCCTCTCTCCACACACTACACCCTACCTACGGGCACTTTGGTGCGGGGATAATACAAATCCCTTCTTGTGTCCCTTCTTGCACACCATCGGGGTTGGGGAACACGCGCCGTAAATTCACTCGTTGGTACTAGGACCACTAGTTTTAGCACCGGCGGTTAGCGCGCGGGTAGGGGCTTTGTGCGTGCTTTTCGCTTCCCTTCTCGCCAAAACTGCGGAATGGCCGAAGCGACATTTCGGGGCGGTTTCCAGCCACAACTCCACTCCCTCCATTGGCTGGGGCAGGGGACCTGATCGGGTTTGGTGAGCTCGAGTTCGTGTCAAGCCCAGGTCGATGCGACATGGAACTTCTCGGCAGGAATCAGGGGACCTCGGCCAGACTCAGGTGGACCGCTACCGGCCCGTCGCGAGGAGCGCCGTGGCGCCGCGTTCCCGCCAGCGCAGACGGGCGCCTGCAGCGCCCGGCGATGCGGAGAGAGACGAGCTGGCGTTGTGGGCTGAGGCGGCCCGCCGCCATCGCCACCACACCCGGCCATTTGGCACAGTCAGCGCTAGCGCGCGACGTGCGCGCGTACGTCTCCGTCATGGGAGCCGGAGGCGTCCACCCGTCGGCGGCGCTCACGGAGCGCCTCGGCGGATCATCCACAGCGGATCCATCACGCCTACGAGTACTACGGGTTAGGCGGGAGGAGCGGCAGCGCCACTGCGCGGCGCTCCATCCACCGTCGGCGCTACCTCGAGAGCCGGAGCGAGCTTCGAACATGCCGTTCTTTTCGGCTACCCCGAGCTCGACTCCCGGGCGACATGTGCGATCAGGCTTCGTAGATGCTCACGTGGAGAGCTCGGCGAGCTTCAGCGTCGGCGCCAACGGCAACGGCAGCAACAAAACCGTGATCCCGAGGCCCTCAGCGGGGAGTTTGGCTCCGGCCCAGGCGCAACCCCAGGCGCTAGCATCCCGGCCTCCGGGCGGGGCTCGATTCCAGCACATGCGGGCCTCGGGGACACCGGCGAACTACGAAGCTCACCCCTCGGAGGCGCGGCGTCCAGCTATCGGCGGATTCGAGAACTTGGGGGCAGAGCTCAGCGCCCGGCCGTGCGCTATTACGGCGAGATAGAAGCGTACGAGCATGCCCACCGTGCGGCACGCAATCCCTTGCCCCTGTCGTCGGCGCCTGGCGTGGCGTCAGCGAAGAGATGCGTCAACGGCCGAGAGGTGGAGGCGTCCCCCATGCTTCCCGCGTGCAAGTCATCGCCGCATCGCATGCGGCTGCCCTCGTCGTCCCGGTCGATGCGGAGCCAAACCGCGCAGGAGAGCAGCAGTTCGAGATGATGCGCGAGATTATCACCGCCATTGCTTGTCTCGGCGGTGAAAGCGCTCCCGGCGCACGGCTTTCTGGGACCTGCGAGGATGAGGAGGGCGAAAGAGCGCCCACAGCAGCGGCGAGAAGCTTCGAGTCCATCGGGACCCATCGCGGAGGCGATCGCGGTCGTCGACGACAGCGGCGGCATCGGCGATGGTGATCACTAGCGTCATCAACTAGCGCCGCAAAAGGAAGCGGGCCAGGCCGGATGCGGCCGCCCAGCAGCGAGGCCGGAAAGCGCGATAGCGGCGAGACGCGGCGTATGCGATCCCTTCGGGGCCGGCGCCCGGCAGGAGATCCCGCGGCCAGGTTCACTTCGGTTCCGGCAGTAGGCCAATCTTGCCAAATACTCGGGAGAAATGAACCCGAGGTTTGGCTCAACGACACGCGGCATGCCGGCTTAGCGGCGCGGGCGATGGCAGACATCATCCGCAAACTTCAGCTGCAGGTGATTCGGCAGCTTGGGTGAGGCATCTTCCCGCCCGCTACAATCCATGGCGAGTCAGAGCTAGTCGAGGGTTTTTGTGGGAAATTTCGAGGGCACATACGTGCGCTTTGAGTCGGGATCTCCGCTTGTTGCCGCCGGAGGGACTGACGAGGCAGCTGACTTCACTCAGGCGCTTCCGAAGAAAGTGCAGAGACTGCCCAACGTGGCAGAAACTAACGCCATCATCGGTGCATTCCTTGGCGGCTCACGACCACAAGGAGCTGCCGTCCATGAGTTGGGCCGGAAGATGCCAACCACATGCTGAGGCTGGGAGGTGGCGGCAGGCCGCCTCGGCGAGGGAGGCGGTGGGGCGATTTTTCCCGTGGCGTCGGCAAAGGGAAGCGGAAGAGGACAATGCCGAGGGGAGGCAACCCGGCGTGAAAAACAAGAAAAACAAGCACAAAGGGAAGAAGGGCAAGAAGAAGTGGACTCAGGGACGATATCGTTGCTTGCAGTGACGCAAAGACCGAGGCCCCAGAGGACTCGGCTTGACATGCTCAAAAAGCCCTGCCCTTTTCCACAAGTTTCCCGTCAAGCACACTATGGGGGAGTGCGATTTGGCTTGTAAACTTCTATCAGGCTTCCACCACCTGAGGACAAGAAGGAAGGGGGAAAAACAAAGGCGAGGAGTTGAGGTCCCATGGCGTTTTCATGGTCATCGGGGCGCGGCGAACCTCACCCAGCGCCTTGAGATCAGCGAACGTCGAGAAGATATTCTCGGTGCACCCCACCACTCCAGCGACACACGTGGTCCCCCGGCGCGCCATCACCTTCAGCATCGGCGACCACCGCTCACGTGCCGGCAGGCGGTACCGCTAAGTAATTGCGACCCCATTGTCGACAGCGTGCGGCTCCCAAATGGATGGCGGAAAGTGCCCTTAACATCCTCTACTCCGAAACCCTCGGCTTGTTGGGGATGGCGCTCGGCTTGCCCGGTAGCGCTCTCCTTTCGAGGCGTAGTGCCGGGTAGCACGGCCCTCGGGCGTCGACCTCCCGGTGCGCTTTGGGGCGCCGTCGAACTTTTCGCGAGGGAGGTCATCACCTTGGCGTGGTTGACTTTTCGAGGAACCTATCACGGGAGAATCCTCGGACGTCCAGCGTATGCAAAGTTCATGGCAGCCGTCCCCAACTACATACCTTCTCCTCAAGATGCGGGCCCCTAATGGGCGTCATCACGTTGGCTCCTCCCTACGAACAGCGTTCAAGCTGCGGCGTCGAGGCGTCGAGCGAGCCGAGGTACGTAGCGTCTCCGAGGCCCCCGACACTTTTCGTCGCGCCCGGCCGCCGTGGCCGTCCGGCGAATAAAGGGAGGTCCAGCTGGACCCGCCTCTCTCCCCGGCAGGCCCGGTGAAGATCTAACGCCCCTCCCTCGACCGAAATAGGAAGTTGTGCTGTTCGACTTCCCTCGGCATAAGCTGTCGACATCTTTGCGTGGAGCCGCCGGGCATTCGAAGTCGCCGAAACACTTTCCCTTGACATCCGGGCGGGTCCAAACGGTGAAGCGGCGTCTGCGCCCGATTTGGCGAAGAAGCGCGGGGCCATTGGCGAAAGGAGGTGAACAAGCTTTTTGGCGGGTTCATCAAGGAGGTGTTCCACTGCAGTGGTTATCTAACCTATCTTTGGTTAGGAAAAGAGTGGGAAATGGAGGATGTGTGTAGATTATATTAGTCTAAATAAAGCATGTCAGAAAGTCCTTTTCCTTACCACGTATCAATCGGATAATTCGACTCTACTTGAGGTGTGAGCTCTTATCCTTCCTTGATGCCTATTCAGCTACCACCAAATCAAGATGAAAGGAGTCCAACCCATTTCGCGACTTCCTTCATCACCCCCTTTCGGTATGTTACGCTGCGTGACAATGCCCGCCGGACTCCGAGAACCTTGAGGGGCCCGTATCGGCGGTGCATCTTTGGGTGTTTTCGGAGACCACATGGCGAAGCCGTAGAGCCCTCGTCGGCGACATGTGGTCCAGAACCAAGGGAGGCCGACAACCATCGACCTTGAGGCATTTGGTGTCTCAAGGCCAAGGCGTCAAGCTCAACCCCGAAGTGCGTCTTGGTCCCGAGGCATGCTCCTCGGGTTTATCGTCACCTCTAAAGCGGCGGCATCGAGGCCCAACTTGGGAGGAGGTAGCTGCGGTGGCGAGGCATGGGACGATCGAGGACGAGGAGGCGTGCAACGAGTCATGGGGTATCTGCGGCATCTCTGCCGTTTCATCTCACGGCTCGGAGAAAAGGGCTGCCCTCTATCGCCTCCTAAGAAGTCAGGCGCTTTCTTGGACCTCAGGCCCGGGAGGCCCTCGCAAAGCTCAACCGCCCTCACTGGCGCCCGATCCTCGTCGAAGGGGCCTCCTCTCTGTACGTTGCCGCAACAAACGCAGGTAGTCGATGCGACCATCGTGTCGGCGGGGAGGAGGGCCACCTGCCGGTCGAGGCCAGTCTACTTCATCGAGGTTGTCAGAGACAAGATCCATTACCGCGGATCAAAAAAGCGCTGCAGCGGTGGTTACGACCAGCGCAAACTCGGCGCTACGCCGACTCACCCGTGGCGGTGGTCTCCTCCTCCTTCCGGAGAGATCCTCCAAAATCGGGGAAGTCTCGGGAAGGCGGGTCGCCAGGTGGTCGATTGAGCTCATGGAAACCCCTCCTACCCAGCGCCAAGAAGGCTATCAAGTCTCAAGTCTTGGCGACTTCATCGCCAGTGGACCGATACTTAGCTACGCCACCCGGCTCCGGGTGGAGTCTTTGGATGATGTGCCGATGGGTCCACGATGAAAGCTGGGCCGGCTGGTCTCTTTGTCTCCCCCTCGGGGTGCACATGCGACACGTAATCCGCCTCCACTTCCACGGCGTCAAACAACATGGCGATGCGAGGGGCCTACTCAGCGGGTTGAAGATCGCCATCGAACTTCGGCATCAAAAGCGCCTTGATGTCGAGGGACTCGCGGCTTGTCTCGACCCGAGGGTCATGAAGGACTCAAGCGCCCACGACCCCAAGATGGACCACGTATTGCAAGGCGGTGCGTGCCTGCACGGAACAAGTTCGAGGGCCTTGAGCTCAACCACGTCGTCAGCGAGGTACTACGAGGCTGCCCGGCGAGACTTCGCCAAGATCGCCCATTTGGAAGAGCCCGGTTCCCCCGACGTCTTCACAAAGGACCTCCACGGCTCCCTCCATCACACTCGGCCGAGCGAGGGAGGAGGCCACGAATCGCTTTACGGCGCGAGGCTGGGGGAGATGTCCCAAGGTCACGCAGGGCCCCTCGGACTCGGCGTCCTCGGTCAAACCCCGAGGTCATGGAGATCGGCCCAGGGAGGATCCGGAAGCCGACCCCAGCGGGGCCCCGGAGAAAGCCATACCTCGATTGGATCGTTCGAGAACCCTCCCGAGGACTTCAATCAAGCTGAGGCGCATCGCGAGAAGAGCAAAGTCCTTCATCGTCATCGGGGCGACCTACACAAACGAAGCCCCTGCGAAGTCTGCGGCGATGCGTCATGGTCGAGATGGCCTTGCCACAGTTCGCCAAAATTCACGCCCGGGGGTGTGTGGCCACCCTGCGCGCTCCCATCTCCCTCGTCGGCGCTTTCGGCGGGGTTCCTGCGGCCAACGCGGTCGTGACGCCAGGGTGAAATGCGCGCCCCTGCGAGGATGCGATACTACGCTCGTCGAGGGCGCACCTACCGGCTCGGGCACTCCAGACCATCCGATCATGGCCCCTTCGCCGTGTGGGGTTTTGAACTTAGTAGGACCTCTCTCAAGAAAGCGCAGGGGGCTTCACCCATTGCTTGTCACCATCGACAGTTCTCCAAAATGGATCGCGCCGGAGTCACCAACATTGATCGAGCAGGCGGTTGGTCTTCTTCTTTGCCGCATCATCCACCGCTTTACAGGTCGAACTCTATCATCACCACCCACGGCACCCGGTTCGGGGGTGAAGTTTAAAACTTCTGCGACAACCACCGGAATACGCGTTATCGGTCACCGATTCACTTTTGCGACGAACAGGAGGCGAGGGTGGAGCGGGCCCAGCGGGATGATGCTTTGCAGGGGCTCAAGCCTCGGATCTTCAACAAGCTCGACAAGTTCGGCAAAAGGTGGCTCGGGAGCTCCCTCGGGTCCTCTGGAGCCTCGGACGACAACGAGCCGAACCACGGGGTTCACGCCTTTCTTCTGGTATACGGCTCTGAGGCCGTCCTCCCCCCTTGACTTTTGGCTCTCAGGGCTCAAGTCCTATGAGGAGTGGCGCTTAGCAATTGGGCTCGGGGAGAACTTCATTGGATATGCTTGGCGAGGCCGAGGGGATGCCACGCCCTACACTCGGCAAGATACCAGCGGAGTCCCTCCGGCTACCACGACCGACGAGGTCGAGCCGAGACCTCAAGGGAAGGCGATGCGTTGCTCCGTCTCATGAACAACGGGGACGCCACAAACTCCCCCGCCTTGGGAAGGACCATTCATAAAATGCAGAAGTCCTCAAGGAACGCGTACAAACTCGCCAATGAGGACGGAGAAGTCCTCAACTGCTTGGAACATTCAACGACTACGTCGCTTCTACCCTTAAGTTTCCAAGTTCCTACTTATAGTTGTACTCCATATTTCTCAAAGAAGAATGAAAAACACTTTTACAATTTTTGCAAATAAGAAACATGTCAAGAGGCCCTCGGCTAAGGACCTTAACTACTTACACCGCCTCGGGCACGGCGAGACTCGACTTTTGACCCATCAAAGTCGAGCCTCCTCGAGGGGGCTGGGCAGGGGGGAACTCCCTCTGAAGGCACTGCGCAAGCGCACTTTTTTGTTAGTCGTTTTTGAACATTTTAGGTTTTACAAATCTCGAGCGCTTGGAAAAAGGGTAGCGGAGGGATTACTCCCAAAACCTAATTTTGGTTGAGCTACGGGTTGCTTCGCCCATGCGCTTCGACACTCCTACTCACTGCCATGGGGACGAGGTACCTCATGCTTTGAAGGGCTGCTCCAAACGTCAGGGCGGGGAAGCCACAGGCCGCCCACGCCCGGTGCTAGGGTGCCTCTGCTTAACCACCTTTGACTAAGGACTCCTGTGTCCTGCGAGGGCCCTAATCTAAATGAGGCGAGAATCAAAACAAAAAGTAAATGAAAACGAAAACAAATCATAAGGCCTCGTCGAGACACGGTACTTGTCAAGCAGACGAGAATAACAAAAAGCTAATCAAGTTTTTTTTACATGGACACGCTTCGGCCCAACATGTCACCCCAGAACTTCACTTTGGGGGCGTCAGGCCCCCTCCTCCCAGGCGGCATCCATGGCGTCGGTGGCGTCGGCTCCTTCGGCGGCGTTAGGGAGGATCGCCGTGGAAGTGCGGAGCCAAGCGGGGTCGTGGCCCCTTCCCCCCAGGCGGCTCGTCGAACACCTCCCTCTCGCGACCCTCCTGGGTCACCGGCTGAGGCAGGCCCCTCGGAAACTTTGGGGAGGTCGGAGGTCGTAGTGGGGAGAGGGTCATCGCCAAAGGTGTGCGACACGCCCGGTCGGCCGGACTGAAGCGTGGGCGTGGGCCTTCGCAAATCCCGTGCGGGCAGCGCCTCGGGTAGCCCTAGTGGGCTTTCTTTGCCGCCCAGACTTCGCCCGGCCTCGACGGCCCTGTGCAAGCGGCTCGACCTTCTCGCCCGGGGCCTCGGGCACCGCCTGGCGCCGGAGGTAAGGCCGTCACACCTTTGCTTGAGTCCCGCCCCGTTTGCTCCGGCGACTTCCTCTCGGCTACGCGCATCGCCCGGTCGGACCTTGGAGGCTGGAATGCAAAAAGATGCGCCCTAAAGCGACAGACTTACCTTAAATTGCGCCACCTCCTCCGCCCATTGCGCCTGCAAAATTTGAGTGGCCTCATTCAGCGGCTGCCCAACTCAGCCCGCACCATGGTGACGTCGTCGACAAAAATTTCCCAGTGATCGGTGTCCATATTCACGAGGTTCTGTCCAAGGTCCCGATGGTGCGGAGAGCCTCGTAGCGCCCCGTCCTCATCGCCTCGCTTCTCGGCGCGGGCTTGTCGAGCTCCTCGTTCAGCGGCCAGCTCGGTCGCTTAGTTTACCTCACGTGTCGTTGGAGATGGGCGCCTCGTCGAGGACGGACTGAGCAGGGCTTCGATTTCTCACGGGGCGCCATCGCCCGGATCCTCCTTGTCGGGGCCAACGGATTAGCCGCCTTTGGGCGCTCATGCCAAGGTTAGGCTTCGACCACAAATGTTTTGTATTACCTTCAGAATTCGGGAGGTCCACGGAAAAGATCGGCGAGGCGAGACCAAGCGAGGTTTTGGCCGACTTCATGTATTTATCCACGCTTTGCTCCCCGGGTCGACTCCAAGGCGTCGTCCGGCCGCACGTAGGCGGCGGTCCTCGAGTCCCGGCGGTCCGACCCGGAACATGTCTGCGGCGACACGTTACAGGCTGGAGGACCCCTCGGCGAGCGCCTTGAGTCGGCGACCCCATCTGATTCTTCGCTGAGGAGGTAGCATCGCGGCGACCACCTCTTTTCCCCAGCAGCGGGCGGTCTCCCTCCCCGAGGAGGGATCTCCACCACCTCTTGCGTCGGCGCGGCTTAAGGCGGGCAGGCGCTCGCTCCCTCCATGACCATGTCGCCCATTAGCCATCAGGCGGCGCCCCGTCCGCGGCTCGCGGCAGGCGCCGTCATAACCTCACGGCGGCGCCGCCAAGGCCTCGCGCCCCGGCGCGCTGCGCCCCCTCCCGTCGCCCAGGCGGGTAGCTCTCCAGCAGCGCCGATCCGCTTCCTACAGCGCGCCGGCGCCACCACCCGGGGGCAGGTGGCGCTTCGCCCGTGCGGCTTTGTAGCCTCGGTACTGCGTGGAGCAAGCGGGGGCAGGCGGGGCACGTCTTGCGCTTTCTTGCGTAGAAAGAAGAGTGAGTCTTCAAAAGAAAGAGAATGAGCGGAGGAAGACTAAAGGACAAACACCTACGCGGCCGTGGTTAAACGTCGACTCCTTTGGAGCCGTGCTGTGAGACTCGGACTGGTGTCCTCGACCAGCGACTTCCGGGGTCACGCAGGCACGGGCGGCCCACCGGCGTCGCGCCCTCTTCGGCAGGCCTGCGCCTCACCCTCGGCGGTCCCTCCCCGCCGCCTCGGGCGTTCCGAGGCGCAGGACCCGAGCCGCCCCTGACGGGGGGCGGCGGGCGTGGGATGACTCGGGGACGGGCCCTCGCCCCTCCCAGAGCCCAATCACGTCCCGACGCCCCGTGAGCCTCGGCGGAGTGAGGGGGCGGGGGCGGTGTCCTTCAAGCGGCCCACGGCAACCCTCCCTTTCTTCACGAGGGGGCGATGCGGCCAAGCCCGGCGAGAAGAAGGCTAGTAGTCCTCCTCCTCCTCGTCATCCTCATCATCGTCATCGGCTTGGCCAGGTGGTGTCGGGCGTCGGCTCCCAGGTGAGTCCCTACCGTCCTCCTGCCGGCGCCTCGCTTCTCCGGGCGGCGCCTCTCACCCTCACTGCGGATTTCGGTCCTTCTTCTTCTTCTTCTCCTTCTTCTTCTTCTCCTTCTTACCTTTCACGCGATAGCCTTGTTAGCCTCCTTCACAGCGGAGGCGGAGGCTTTCGGCGCTCTCAACTTCCCGGCCGGTCCTGCGAGGAAAAGAACAAGGTGAGGTTAAAGGGAGATGCGGGCATCAACGATAAAAAAGCACAATCAAAGGAACTCACCACGGAGATGGCATCCGGGGGGGGGCGCATCGCGACCTTGTAGAGGAGGAAGGATTAGGTCAGCGTCGCCCGCCTCCTTCGTCATTTCGACAACCTCGTCGAACTTCGAGGGTCGACCCGGACGATCCCTGTCCCAGCCGGGGGCTCCATTTCTGCATGTCGAGGCAGGAAAAAGCCGCCTCGACATGAGGGAGGCGGGACTCACCCGTTGGTGGAAAGGCGGCGATGACGACCGGCGCATCCAACCCTTTACGGGTCGGCATCTTCAAGGCCGGAACACCTTCTTCGATGGAGTGGTCTTCTCCTCGATCTCCTCCCTCCACCTTGCGGGCTCCGCCTCAAACACCTTCCGGTGGCGGGCGGGTGACGGAAGTCGTTCGGGAGAGATAGAACCACGCCGCGCCCGCCCGGTTGGAGGGCGAGCCTCGTCGGGATGTAGGAATCCGGTGGCGATTCCTTGCGATTATGCGACTCCCCGGCCTTGACGGGCATCCTCTTCCCCTTTACAGGCGCCCTTGAGTAGAGGGCGCCCTCGAAGAAGAAATAGAGCCGGAGATGGTGGGGCTCGACTCAGGAGGTACCCTCGCATAGGGCCGACGAACACCACCGGTGCGTGATGGAGTTGGGGTTGAGGTTACCTGCGGCTCCGGGCAGTAGTACTCGAGGATGGCCCTCAAGAACCGGCCCACCGGCATCCCGAACCCGTTCTCATGGAGCGTCGTGAAGCTCACGGCGTACCGGGAGCGGAGTGCGGGGGGCAGTGTCGGCCGGCGGAGCACAATCCCACTCCGGCGAGGCACGGTCGTCGCGAGGCGGAGAGCCCCTTCCCCACGGCGCCCGTCGGCTCCGGCAGCGTCACCGGGCTCATTTCCCCTCCTCGCGCCGGCGATCTCGGGGCCTCGGCCATGGCGGCAGTGGGCTAGAGGCGGAATCACGGTGGTTTCTCTCCCTTCTCGCTCCCGTTCCCCTCGGCCTTTGGATGCGAGATGGCGGCGGAGAGCGCAAAATTGAGAGGCGAGAAAAACCAGACGGCCGCCCCACGGGTATTTACCGAAACCCGGTCAGTTCCATACCCACATTTAATGCGATCGCTGCAAAGGGATTTCCCACTCAGTGCAGCGTCGCCTGCGGAGACCCAGGCCAGCGCCGCAGCGACCCCGCGGCCACCGGCCCCAGCGGCGCCTCACGCCGCGATCACGAGTTTTTCTCCACATAAAATCCGGCACCGGGACAGGGGGTTGGCGCGGCAGCGGCTCGGTGGCGGCGGGCGCGCCGCACATCATCCACTGTGGGACCGGCAAGCAGCGGCGCCGCTTACACCCGCGGCGGCGGAAAGGTAGGGCGCCACCGCTCGTGGCAGCTCCACATCCAGCCACGAAAAAGCGCGCCCGTCCCCCACGGCGGGGGTGTTCACACAAGTGCTTCCCACAGGAAGGAGGCGGGGCGGCTTGGCCCATTGCGATCGGAGTCGAAAGGCGGCCCATCTCGGGGGTTCGATAGCTCCCTCGAGGGACGCCTGTGATCGAGGAGGGAGGCGGCTCGGGGCGGCCTCATACGGCATAGCCTGGCAGCGGCTTGTGAGCCGTCCTGCGACATCCAGAAGGCCGGCCGGCCGCTGAGAAAGGGGATCCCGCGTGGGGAGAGCGCCGAGCCCTCGGGACCGGCGGGGCGGGACCCAAGCCCCACGCCTCGGGGACAGCATGCGGGCTCTTATGAAACGCGCCTCGGGCCCAGCCAACCCCTAACGAGCAGGGGCACGGGCGTTTCACTTGGATCCCTCCCGTTAACGACTCCTTGGGATCTAGTTGCGTGTGACACTCGTCACCAACTGACATGACAAAATCCACCTCCTCCCTGCGTAAAGGGATGCGCTTGGCGTTCAAGATTAACGGCCAAGTACCTGCGGCCGCCCCACGCCCGAGCAGGGGCTCGGGCTACCAGCGCGGCCAGCCGGAGTAGAGGCGTCATCCCAACCACGCGTCATGCCCCCGGACGGCCAGAAGCCCAGACCGAGGGACTCGGCAAGCAGCCAGAAACACTTGGGGGAAACATGTAAGCCCTCGGAGAAAGCACCCACACTCCTCCCGAGGCCTCGGGGGGCTACCCGGCGGGTGCGCTCGCGCCCCACCGGAGAAACGATCTACGAGGTGTAAGCGAAACACCCTTACCAAGTACATACAAGCCCTCGAAGGATCACTCAAGCCCCTCCAGAGGCCTCGGGGCTACACGCAGGTGCGCTCAGAGCGTAAGCGTAGACGCCTAGAGCTCCCCAACGACTAGCCCGGCATGAACTAGACTAAGAAACACGACCTCGGCCTACGAGCGAGTGTTCCCCAGCTCCCTTCCCAGAGGCTCGGGGAATCTTGTCGGGGACCAAAATAAGGGCCCTCCCTAACAATTAGGCCCAAAGTAACGCAAAACTAGGCCACCACGGTAACAAAACACGGCTTTTGCCAAGGCCGGGCGCACTACACTAACACCCCAGAGCCCCATTCTTTGGGACTTCAAGCAAACGCTAACTTTCCGCCCGTCCAAGCCTCGCTTTTGCAAGGCCTCGGGGCCGAGTTCACATTTTCCGTCTCCCGAGCCTCCCGTAGAGGCCTCGGACGAGGCGTCCGCTCCGGCTGCAGGAGCCTCTCGGCGAGGCCACCGGGCGGCGTCAGGTCACGTCCCCAAGGCCCTCCCTGCTGAGGGCCTCGGGCCGGGCACTAACACTCCGCCTCGCCAGGAGGCCTCCTGCGGTGACCTCGGACGAGTTCCCTGCTCCGTCCCCGGCCGAGCCCGGCGCTAAGGCCTCGGGCGACGGGCGCGCCGCATCACTGGTCAAAAGGCCCGACCCGCGACTTGGCGTATATCTACCGCCCGCCTTCCCACGGTGGCTAGCCCAGGCGGCGGCGCTAGCCCAGCGTGAATGGGAGCCGTCCAGTCACCACTCGCACCTCTGGCGCCGCGCTCCGCGATTACGCAATCCCTCTGGTAGCGGCCATGCACACGCCCTTTGTAGAGCGTCATAATAACTAACCCTATAGCGAGTCCCATCACGGGGAGTCAAATACGAACTCGCCCGCGTCACGAGGCCGAGGACACGGCGCCACCCGATCGTGGCGGGTCTTCAGGTGCCCGGCCCTTTGTGCACCAGGCTTCAGGCTGGGGCGGACGCCGAATGGCCCCATCTGGCTGGTATCTCTCGTCGACCCGCGCATTATCACGACAAGCGATGCCGCTGCCCACCGGGGGCGGGGCCGGGGAGTGAGTCAAAAACTCTGGCCGACCCCGCGTACACAGGCACGCTCATCATGATGCCCCGCCATGACCCCTGCGGAAGGCGGGCGTCCCCTTCGCCGCCAAGAAGCGAGCCGACTCACAGGCGGCGCCATCGGATAGTCTTGGCGCCGTGCAGAACAAAACCGCCGCCCTCACGGGGGCCTCGGCCAAGGAGAGGAGCCCCAAGGCCCCTCGGCGGGATGGCGGCGCCCACCACCGTCTTTCTGTTCAAACAGCATGCTTTGTAAAACCCGTCCATCCCGCTTCCGGCTATAAAAGGGGGGCGGGGTCCCTTAAAGAAGGGAGAGTGAATCCAACTAAGCAAGTCAAGCAATCTCCTTGGCAAACAAACACACACACACACACACTCATCTCAAACGAGACTTGGGACAGTTCCCTCTCTCCACTTTGCTTGTACACCCTACCTCGAGGCACTTTGGTGCGGGGATAATACAAATCCCTTCTTGTGTCCTTCTTGTACACCATCGAGGGGTTAGAACACGCCGCGTAAATTCACTTTCGTTGGTACTAGGACCACTAGTTTTAGCACCGGCGGTATTGAACTATTGGCGTACTGGGAGGAGAGCAAAAGGTGTGAGGGGGCGATCAAAATCCGGTGATAGCAACTCACGGGCCGCGAATTGGATTGTGAGCTTGGCGGGTGAGGATCGAGGACCATGAGTTTTGCGAAAGCGGTTCAATCCTATCTTTTGACTAGAGTGAGCGATAATCAGCGGGTGAAGTACAAACTTCGTTGGGTGTGTGATACAGGAGCTTACCCAGTGCTGGTGTATCGATTCGAATCGCCCGTCTCTCTCAGGATAGTGAGGAACTTATACCTTGTCCTTGAGGCGTTAGTAAAAGAGATGGAATTCTTGTTGATATTGAAAGGAGTTCTATTGGTACCTCATCTATAGATGAATGCTTGTTTAACTCAAGTGTATGTTTTTAGAAAGATGCAAACGTAGTTATGGATAGCATCATAATAATTTTGCCATAACATATAAAACTTTGAAACCTAATAATGAGTTTTTACGCAGCAGTTGTGGTAACAAACCCCACCATCCATAGCCGTCATTTATCCTTGAAAGTCTTTTGCTTTTATTCTCTGTCGTTAAGTCTTGCGGAGTACAATTGAGTACTTCGGGGTTTTCACCCATTGTGCGGTGACTTATTTGTGTGAAGAAGGGTCTTACATCATGAGTGTTAACCTGTGGATGGTAGCAGTGTTGATTAGGCCAATGGGCATGGCCATATCTTATACACTCTTCTTCATGCTGTAAACGGAGGTTTGATTAAAGCTGGTATTATAAAACAAACTTATGGTGTTGTATTTGAAAATAAGAAACACTTTCTGTATATTTGAACCACCTTTGTAATCACATAGAACTCGGTTGTAATTATTTTAATTTTGTAAACTACGTATGGATGTATGATGTTCAACAATCATGTGATCCTGGATGTAAGTTGATTTACGAGGGGTCATACCCATTGACACTCGGCGGACTACCAGGTTCATTCAGCGATTGTATGCGTGTCAGCACGTTGTGCCGAGGACAATTATGCTTAATCTTGGATGGATTGGTGGGATTACGTCACACCCGGCCCATTGATAAGTAAAGTAACTTCATTCGGTGATAAAGATTTCCCTGTACTCATTTTTCCTTTTTGTGCAATCAAAGATGCCATGTGAAAGGTCCTTTGGTTTTGTGGTGGTGACAACCTAGGTGGACTAATTGTGTTTATATGAGATATGCGCAGAGGAGTAGTCCACGGTGATGAAGAGGAAGCTTAATGGCATTACATGACATGGAGTCATGTGGCTAGAGTGAAAGATCGGAATAAGACTTGAAAGCGATGGACCGGTCGTGAGGGTGAAGGGGCAAGTTGGAGGCTTTGAAGCCGTTGGTACAGTGTGGGAGGAAGCGAGCAAAAGACTTGGCGCCCGAAGGACGGCGATGGTGAAAGAGCAAGTGAGATCAGATCGATGGACCAAGGCCGTGATGATATGAAGTGAA
>JADLZL010005797.1:0-67500 GCA_015844335.1 Chrysopogon serrulatus
TCCATCGCATCAAAGAAATCTTGCAACATAATTAATTTGTGGCCCGAGTCACGTACCACATACCATTTGTCGTGGCAAAGAAAGATAATGCAACCAATTATTATTTCAGTAGTATTAGTTGCAAAAATACAACGACTCATTGTTGGTGATAGTAATCGGAAAATGCAATGAATCATTGCTGGTTGCAATAGACGAAAAGGCAAATAAATCATTGTTGAGTGTAAGAGATAAAAATACAACAAATCATTGTTGGTTGTAGACATGTCCTATAGCAACACATAAAGCAGGCAATAATCTATATTGCAACAAATAAACAATGGTTCCAGAGGTGGTTTGTTGAACGAGGGCATATTGGCTAGCCACTTTTAAAATTTTAATTGTGTCACAAATTAATTGTGGCACTAGTATAGATTTCTATCATCTCAAATATATAAGAACTCAAACCTTCATTAACTTAAAATATATGTCTCAAATCCAAAGTAATAATACAATGGCCATAGTAATACCAAAGCAAAATATGGTCACATCATCTGCTTACATAACATTGAAACCATGCTTAGCATAACAAAAAATAGAACTGTCATGAGTTCGCTTATTAATCTCTTCATGCTCCATCACCAATCAGCACTTCATTCTTTCTAGTTCTCCATCACTAGTATATAGGCATAAAGCTTTTCTAAATATTTTGGTTGTCCGCGACTTTCCTGCAATCTTATGAACACATATAGAATTTATTATTAATTTAATATAGAACCTTGATGATTAAGTGCATGAAAAAATTGAAGATGTAAATTGTTCTTCTAAAATTTAGGTAAAAGCCGAAAATAGAGTATATTATGTATTACGTATGCCTAGGCTACTAAGCTACCATCGTAGTCCCAAGCAAGCTGCTAGGATTTAGCACTCATATTACTCTTATGGTGTTGGACTGTTAACACATAGACAAAAAAGAAACCAGTTATTGTCACTGAACTGGAAATGAAACTGTACTACTTTTTAGAAAACTATTAAACCAAATTTATTAACATTCACAGATCCAATGAAATTCCCATTTCTAAATTTAACTGAACTAATGAGCTATGTTGTTACTACTCCTTAAGGTTTTTTCAGAAATAATATAGGAACAAGGCTAAAGTGTTTTCTTTTGAATTTCACAAAATGGAACCAAATCAAGACTGAAAAAAGCTAGAAAAAACTTAATCACAGCTTAGGTTATCACTAGAGAGTAGTCCTACCTGAATCCATCTACTTTCTTACAAAAAATACAGAATACATAAAAATCCAAAAACCCATTTTCTGGAAAGTAATCCTCACTAGTTTGATGAACTTTTAATGATAACATATCATACATAGCATATTACCCATCAATTCCAAGACAAATCATATTGGTATTCATACCTGCTGCTTTTTCTTTTGATTACGAGTCCTCACAGTTGTTGGGAAGAAACATAATTTAGTGACCCACTAGCACCATTCTTTTTGGAAAAAGAGGTCCGTTGTGCTACTCTTTTTTTTGTCATGGTAGCACCTTCATTTACTATCTTTTCTGTGGTCAACACACTTGCTGGTTCATTAATCTGCCAAAACAACTTTGACGTAAACAAATTGCATTTCATATGTCAGTATGTTACATATTTTCTAATAAACCTTTGTTGCATTTGTATTACCTCTAGAACTGCATCCTCTAGGCGGTGGTGGATATAGTTGTTCTCAACATTCGGCTGTTTGCAATCTGGGTAGTGTTGATGGTTCCTGGGATAGCCTGCACAACCCAAAAAGACAAGGAACATTAGCTAAATTAGTTAGAGGAGGCAAAAACAGAACTGTGTTCCAGTTAGAACCTGTTGCAATGCTAATTGTATTTGTTGTTGTAATGTTGACCGGAATTCTTCCTGATTTCTTCCATTTGTTTCATACTTTCTTTCCTTATCTCTTTCCCTTTGCTGAAACTTCATTTGCAAAGCTTTTCTTTTAATTCTTCAACCCCTTGTTGGTGCTGCATTCTTTTTCTTGTCGGGCTAAAACTTCACTGCAGGCAGTATCTTCTTCTCTGTGTTTCAGTAGAGCACTTCGTTGGGTATTTCGCCATGTATCCACGTCCATGACATCTATAAGATTTTGTTCCAAGAGTTTTAGAGTAGTTAAGTTGAAAACTGCTGCTTTCCTCCTCCAACGTGAAGGAAGGGCCTATCCTTCCCTTTTTTTTTGCCTTTTTATTACGGGATGCAGGCATTTTTCCTAAGTGAAACATAAAAATAAATTGGAGCATGTAATTTCAAATAATTCCAAATAAGTTTGAAACATGCTGTATTTTAAAGCCACAATCATATGTATACATTCTCCGCGTAGACATCCTTAGATTCTTCATTTGACCATTGCCCATCTTTAGTGAGTAGTCATCCAAAGTTGCAAAATCAGTAGGCTGTTGACCATTAGTCTGGTTTCTTTGGGATGGAAACAATGTGGCATTAGATAAAGGACTATATATTTAAGTAAGAATCAGCTTAGCTAATGTGTGTCATCACACCTGTTCAAAACTAACTTGGGAAAAATGGTTTCGAATCCCATGAGATGCTTAGTCTTTTGTTTTGCTCTGCAAGTTTCTAGAGTTCTTGGTGCTTAATATCCTACAAGGTGTAAGCATAGCTCTGTAATTACATTATATTTTTCAGTGGAATTACAAAAGAAATTGACATTGACAAACCTGGAATATTCTTAGTTCCAAAATATTGATCAGGTAGTACCACTCATACATTTTCTAAATCTTCGTGCTTATGCTTCATTCGCTTGAGTTGCCAACATTTATAACTTGTATGTCGTGACTAAATGAAGCTCTCCATCTTTTTGTACCTCTCCTTGGCAATTGTCAATATATTTTCACTAGCATCTTCAATGTCATCTAAGTCCTAGATTTTCTGCTTAAAATGGAAAGACAAATAGAACAATCAATCAGAAGTGTTGAGTTCATAACACTTGGCTAAAGAAAACAACTGAAAGCTACTAAAGATCGCATCTCTTATTTCTATTTTCACAGTTGTCCTTCACATCCTTTCCATGACTGCACTCCTATAAGTGGAGCCTTTTCCTAGTGAACATGACAATCTCATCGACGTAATGTGCGGTCGTTCTCACCATAGGGGCTCCCCCGTTCAAATCTAATCAAATTCGATCTTTAATTTTGGAGGAGCCTCTTGATCCTCTTTGATAGCCGCTTTATAGCCTTTTAGACATCCACGCCCACGAAGTTTTGGATCCACCTTATTAACATATGAAACCAAATATAATTTTACATGATTAGCAAAAGAGTTTTGAACCCACAAGTGTAAAAATGGAAGAACCAGCACATACCATTCCCTTTGTTGTTTTGGTTTTCTTTGCATGGGCCGGCCTATCTTTTGTTTGTCATGCTCCTTTCCCTCGATTTCCCTCCCTCAGCTGAAAAATGATCTTCATCCGCATGTTCTTCCAATAATGACACTAGAAAAATAAATCAGCATGTGTTATTTATTTTATTTAAGGCACAAGACCTAGCAATATATTTTGATGATATGATGAAAGCAATTTAATTACACATATGTCGACGATTTACCAGTATGCCTTAGCCATTCCTTGTATGTTTCGATTGTTTCATCTCTTAAGTCATCCCTCAGATCTCATGAAGTCATGATCAACCAAATGCACTTGTCAAAGCAACATTGTGTTATGACAGTTTTATGAGTGATTCAAATTAAGAACCATCTTACCATCAAAAGCGATCTTTTGGCTCGCATTCTTTGCTAGCCACACCTTGTAGGCATCTAGGTGTTCATCTGTACTTGATTGATCATGTTTTCGCTTGCCCCCATGTCTCTTAATTGCGTTATGCTGACATTTTCCCTCGCTCTGGCTCCCTTTGACAATACCAACCTGATTTCCCTATCCACAGCATTGTCCTGTAGTATTGCTTCCTGCTTGCGTGAATATTCGATTGGCTGAAGTCTAGCTACATCCCTGCCACAACGCTTGTAGTATATGAAGTCCCTAGCTCCATACCCAAGCTGTTCTTTTGAAATATATCAGGTTATAAAATGAGATCTGAGCTCTATCCATATCAGCAGAGATGGATTCTTCTTCCTGTATTTTCTTTGCATTCAAATGAATTGTCCACATATCCACCAGTCATTGGTTCACTGTGCATATAGAGCAGAAAAACATTAAAGTGTGCATAGCGTAATCACGAGTACATATATTAAAGAGTAAAACATCATTGTGTGGTGTAAGATATTACTTTGACTTGAATTCAACAAATTAGCAAAATGTGATTGCAAAAACAAGAGGCAATATTTTTCATTATGTACAGACTTTGATTAATACACTTATTAGATGGACTTGAGTGCTTGGTATATGGCATATAAAATGTTTCTAACTGTAATATGCACTTTTCAGTTTGGCTGCTGGTATCAGGGAAAAAAAAATTCATCCTCCACCTACAAAATAGAAACAGGTGCAGGTGACAGAACTATGAGGGCTATATTTATGGCTTTGTTTCCAATTAACAGGCCGGAGGCTAATATATGGCTATGAAAGTCCCATTGATCCCAATGCAGCTGCATTATCGACTTACGATAAAGAAGATTTGAAGCAATGGAAGTAATATATCATAGCAAAGGCTGACATGAATCAGTGTGTGGCTAACTGTAAGGCAGGGATCAATTTGACATTCAGTACATGGTACCGATAATAATATGCTGGGGGTTCAACTAATTTCAGATTCAGTGCAAGCAAAGAAGGTTTGGGAATTAAGCCAGCATCAAAATTCTAGTTTAAATTATGGCAAATATATATTAACAGAAGCTTACGCGATGTAAGGGTCTGAGTGTTAACAGAATTACAGAACTACAAAGATGTAGAAGAAAGATCAAAAGGTAGTGGCAAGAAAAAATCCAAGGATGGGGAGTGTCCCAAAGGGTCAGGCTTGAAAGGTCTGATGCAAAAGTGAATCAATTCTGCTCTGAAACTGACGTGGAGGCAGCCTAACTCTGCACACTACTAACTACAGAATAGCTATTGTACTTCTGAACCTAAAATGGCATTTCTAAGATCTGGCATTTCTAAAATCTGTTCTAGTGCCCTAATTGTTGTATTGGCGGTGGTCAGCAAGGAATTGGTTGTTGCCTGCAAGGAAAAAAAATTTAGGAAGACTTGAATGCTTACACTCATCATCTCCCTCCCTGCCTTTCTCTGTGTGTAGAAAGCAGAAAATTAATTTTCCTTGGCAATGCAGGGATGGCTTCTTTGAAACCATCTGACGCACAAAATTTAACCATATGTGTATAAGGAACTATTTATACAAATTTTTAAAAAATCAAGATGGATGCGCAAAACCCAATGAAGGAAACGACTAGCCTACGCCATGGCACTGATTGAATTTTGTTCAATCTACAATTTCCTGAACTTTCGCATGTGCAATAGCATGGAGCACGGAAGTGGCTAAGCCCAAGAAACGCGGCAGATTTGGTGATGCCTGAAAAGTGATTAACTAATCACCGCATTCTAGCAAATCAAACCAACCAGGAAATATAAATTCTCGCTGTACCTGGTGTAGAGAAAAATGTAGCCTTCTCCTCGAGCTTCATCATCGCCTTCCTCGGCCATCTTGTTCTTGGACGAGCGGCCATTAGAGGACGCCGCTTCTCCCGCGGGAAGTGACGACGCTGGATGACCATGTGCGGAAGATGCGACGGACGGGAGGTGGCACTTAGGCTGCGCTTATGCGCATAGCATCGAGATGAGGCAGCCGCCGCCGGGTCCTGTCCACTCGAGAGCACTGTTCCCCTTACCTAGCATGAAAGGGATAGGAACAAGAACCTCGCCCCCACGCCGTTTTTGGAACTGATCTCGCCAAGGGCGTGGTGGGGGAAATTGTGCCGCGATTACGATCTAATCTCACATCGACGTCGGACGGCGGCTCTTTCCAAAATTAAAGGAGGGAAATGCAAAACCTTTGTAGGGTGTTGGGTGACGCCAAAATAAATCTTATTTCTACACGCCGTGCCATATCCTTCCAATGAGCAAAACTTGCGGTGTCCACTATCAATCCTATTGAACAACGTCAATGGATTTGAAAAAAATAAATTAGAATTTTAATTCAAAATTGTTTATTAGATTTTTATTATTTTCTTATAAAATAGTCAAATCCTTAAATGCTAATAAAAAATAAATGGGCCAAATAAGAAAAATAAATAATTATATACTTTTCTATGGCAACGATAAGGGCATGTATGATTCTTATTTGGAAATAGAACAAATATATCTTAATCTACATCAATTTTAAATGGGCATTTTGTAAGTCAAGCTGGCCAAAAACACAATTATTTCAGCCAATTCACCACGCATAGCCGCCGTGGTCGAAGTCAGCACCTATTCTTTCATGCTAAACTCGGGCCTACCACCAGAGATGGTGGCAGGGGTGGGTTCGTCGCAGTGGAGCCGCCATGGACTCACCCCCTCAAACATGTGAGAAAAAACTCCGCCGCTCCAAACCGGGCAGGTTCGTGGTAAGGACTTCAAACCCCTACAAGAACTCACTTCCCTCGAGCTTGCTCACCGAAGTCGCTGAGCTACATCTTAGCTAAGCTTACATCGCCGGGACACAAACTATGAGTGGGACGTATAGGAGCTAAGGCCAAGGTGTCGCACTGGCTGGGCGCACGGCTGCACACGTAGGCTGTTAGTCTACGGGTGCATGGCCACATGGTGACTAGAGTAGTGCCCAGCCGCATCATGACCGGCGTAGGTTGGCGCCCGACTGCTGAGGCGGCCGAAAGCAAAGCGGGTGCTGCGTAAGAGCTGGTCGGTCCTAGATCGGACGTGGCACCACCCGCCAAACTTGTTCACTGCCGCTTGGGTTGGGCCAGTTAAAAAACATTATTATTTGGGGCCAACACCCGAAGGAGGAGTAGACGAGTGGTGCGCTCTATTTTTCGCGGGACTGAGGCACGCCTGGGAGATGGGGAACGGGCGGGTCGAAGTTGCGAAGGCCCATGGACACGCCTAAAAACCTAAGAGAAAGTCCCACCCCCAGCCCGGAAACCCATGTTCGGTGGTAATACGGACGCCCCGACGAGCCCTGAAAGGACCCGACACTCGAAGTTTCTTAGTCACCCCATTATGAAGTGGGTGCCAACTATACACGGCGAATTCGGCTACATCTAAGCTAAGCTATTACCGTCGTGACGCCAATCACTAGGACGGTAGAGCAGAGGGCGGAGGTGTCGATGACGGTTATGGTGACAAAGGAACGCAGGGCTATCAGCCAGATGTGTGGGCTGGCCATATGGCAGTCGAGTTGTGAAGTGCTGAAGCTTAAGAGCGCGTCAGTGTCCGGATCTGAAACAGCCACCACCACAATCTTGCTCCAATGGCCAGGGGTCAGACGGCTAAAAATACAATTATTCAGCCAACAAATCTCACCCATAATAGTCATAGTGCGGGATCTAATCGCGTTTGGCTTTTTCTTCAAGCTAGGACTCAGCGGGCCGACCGCAGAGAGAGATGGCAACAGGGTGGGTTCTAAAATGTCAATCCCATATGTCAAAAATCGAAAATGAAAATTTTCTTACCACCGCGCCAGGCTTAGCTAGCATTGCTCAGTCCCGGCGCATCCTTCACATTATCATTATTTCTATTTTATTTTTTGAGCCAAATTGCATTATGATATTTAATATAGCAGGTTTTGTAAGGTGGTACTAAACTGCAACGCACAAGAAAAATCAAGTATGCAATCACTACGGCGCAGTTCAATGGGCTGGGTCATTAGGTAGCTGCATCCTCGGACAACCGCGGGTGCCGAATCATGCAGCCCTGCCTAAACGAAGTCAAGAACAAACCCTGCTTGCTATCGCCCTGTCCCGAGGCAGCCACGCACTCATCGCCTTCCGGTCCCATTTCTGCCTTTGGGCCCGTGATTCATCTTTCAACCGCAGAGCCCCGCTGCTCAATCCTTGTTAATCCACCTCCGTAGTCCACCCTTCGCTAACGAGCCGCTCACGCCCGTCCGCAGCCATCACGCGCGATCGGGGCCTCCAGGTCCTCTTCCATGGCAGCCACGCGGATTACGAAGTGCGGGACGCCGCTGGACCGCTGGCACTGCCAGCGCAGATTCACCCATCCCCCGCCGCACGCAGCCGCTCGCCTACCGCGCGCCCTGCTGATCAAGTTACAGGCTGCATTGCTACTGTAGCAGTGTTTTACTCCGCCGCTCAGATTTCTGAAAAATATGAGCAAGTTGTCGGGGCCATTATTACATTAAAACAATGGAACAGTTTAGTGTAAGGCCCTCATATTTAGATCGATGAAGATATTACCCATTAATCAATAGTGGAACACTAAGTTTTATTAAATCCATCAGCCTGATTCTTAAAACAGCAAGAGTGAATCTTTGAATTTAATTTGAAATTTACACTGCTTTCTTTTTAGCCGAATTTGAGCTCTGCAAATCCAACTGCAGATTTTGGACACATGCCCCCTTAAAACAATATTGGTAGAGATTTATGTCCGGAACACATTTGTTTGTAAAGACTGACTAGTGTACATATGACTTTAGGGGAGAAATTATTTGATGAACATAGGACCCCAAAGTTTGGTTATAAAATTGTGTTCTTATGTTAAATCAATTGCATGTACTAGTGTTAGTGTATGGTTAGTAAAACTTTTATCCCTCTTATTAATTGTTTAATTATTTAGCTCCCTTGCTTGTTTTCTGAGTCATCCACCGTGTACAACTATTTATTCTATGGCTTCATGGTCAGTGCAGGGAGTACTACTTTTGGACAGATTGTGTTGTTCTTGGTCCTTGATAGTGTGAAGAATGATAGATGAAGAGGAGGTGGATGCGCGACGAGATTTACTGAATGGCAATCAGGTTCCAGAACTATGTTCAGAGTATATTTGAGGCACATCTAGTGAAGAAACTGCTCCATGTCCATGTACTGATGTCGTTGTATGTCTTATCGAACTCGAAAAAGAGGTTCGAATCTCCACGTGCACTCGGTAGAGGGTTTGATGAGAGTTTCATTCAAGGAGAAGGTAATGGTCAGCCCATATTAGTTGAGAAGGACAACACTGGATGAAGGTGTGAGAGATCATGCAGATGGTTCCTTATGAATCCTGCCTCCCTTCACTTATCAGCGGCATATATGGCACGTTTTTGTCAGAAAATGACGAGGAAGAACCAAATGAGACTGCAAAGAAACTTTATCAGTTACTAGAAGAGGCAAAGAAGGAATTGCATCCAGGTTGCAATGAGGTTACAAAGGTCTTTCATTGTCATGCTATTTCAGATTCGTGCATGGATGGTCTTAGTAATAGTTGTCTGAATGCATACTTCGCTCGTTCTTGTGTTTTTATCGGCCATTGTCTCCCAACATCATTGACAAAGTGCGCAAGGTTGTTCGAGATCTTGGCCCCGAATACGAAAAAGATTCATGCTTGTGAATGACTGTGTGTTATTTCGTGGGGATTATGCTGAATGGATAACTGTCCAACATGTGGTGAGTTAGGTGGAAAGAGACCGGAGGTAACTGAAAAGGATCATCCCATCGATGACACCGGTGGTGACGTACGCGTTTCACGCAAGATCCTTCGCTATTTTCCACTTATTCCTCGTTTTGAAAAGATTGTATATGAGAGCATCAACATCTCTCACTGGATGCTTTTGGCACAAGGAAGAACTGGTGCGTGATGGGAAATGCGTCACCTCGCATCATTGGCATGGCAGCATGTGGATGGCAAGTATACAGATTTTGGCATCAGACTCGCAATGCCACCCAAGGCTTGGTCTGGTAGCTGATGGCTTCAATCCGCTTGGGATGTTGAATGTTGCACAAATTACATGGCCTGTCATCCCTAATCCCCTGCTAACTTTGCCTCCTTGGTTGTGTTTGAAACAACCATATTGATGATGTCTATGCGTTGATACCAGGTCCGAAATCTCCTCGGAATGAATATTGATGTTCATTTGCCTATCATGTTATTTTGCGTAAACTGTTACCCTTAGTTGCGCGTCACATATTGCCTGAAGATGTTGCTAGACCATTGATTGAGCTCAGCAAGTTCTTTAATGCTCTATGTTCAAAGGAGCTGGTGCAAAGTGACATTGAAAAACTAAGCTCGTCAATTGCAGAGACTTTATGTCGTCTTGAGATGATATTCCCACCAGCATTTTTTGATATTATGATGCACTTGCCAGTTCATTTAGCCCACGAGACTAAAATTGGAGGACCAGTGTGTTATCGTTGGATGTATCCGATCGAGAGGTATCTACGTACACTTAAAGGATATGTTCGGAACAAGGCACATCCAGAAGGTTCGATAGCAGAGGGGTATATCTCAGAGGAGTGCATGACATTCTGCTCTCGCTTCCTAGAAGACATTGACACGAAGCTGGATCGCCCAATGCGTCATGGGGGAGCCTTGAATGAATGAACCACCGGCTGGGCTTAGCATATTTGGGAGCATTGACTACAGTAAGAGAGGCTGCAAAATTGAGCCCATTTCTAAATCGACATCTTTGCGGATGCGTCACTATATATTATCAAACCGTGACGAGGCAATTCCATGGATCAAATAAGCTATTACTACCATCTTTTTTGTGTTTTTTGTATTTTTTTTCATAGTAGATAAGTAAGAGCAGAATATTACTCATGATTATTTTTACACTAATGTAATCCATTTGATCCAACCAATAATATATAGAGAGCATAAGGAGGTACTGAGAAGAACTAACTAGCGTGCACAATGTTGATAAGCGACACATGGAGCATTTTATTGGGTGGTTCGAACGTAAGGTGAGAAGTGTTGTCATATACATGTAAAAAAGATATAGAAATTGTCTTATTTATTTATTGATTGATTTGAACTGAGTGCAGATGAAGGTAGTTTATGCAGAAGGGAAGATTAGCGACGAGCTGTATGCCCTTTCTCAAGGTCCTCACTACCTGGCTCGTGTTTTCAGCAGATGCTTCATCCATGATTTTCTTTTTCGAACAGCTTCTATAGAGGCCAGCTTCAGTACACAAAATTCTAGAATTTTAGTGAAGGGTGATGACAAGTACAGGAAATATGGATTGGTATGGTGTCCTTAAAAAGATAATCACACTAGATTTTCCTAGTGAAAAAGAGGTCATATTGTTTGAGTGTGATTGGTATGACGTTCCTGCCATTACTAAGAATAAAAGTAGAGGGTACAGTAAGGATCAATATGGGATTATAGATATTGATACAACTCGTCGTCGATATGTAAATGATCCTTATGTTCTGGGTACTCAAGTTGAGCAGGTTTTTTATGTCAAATGTGCAAACAAATCCAACTGGAGCAGTGTTGTTAGAATGAAGCCTAGGACTTTGTTTTCCATGCCGGAATCAGAAGAGACTGAACAACAAGGACAGATTGATATTGACTCACTAGATATTGGTGTGGAGACCATGAACATTTCTACCCAGCATGAAGAGTTGACAAATTGGACAAGGAATGACCTCCAAGGAGAGACTGGAGATGCTAGCATCATTGAAAAAGCTATACCTGTGCCAGAACCAAATGATGAAGACTTAGTTGATGAAGATGATGATAATGATGACACCTACATCAATGATGGACATGTTGCACCTGTCAACTCTTTAGGCCAAGGACATGGTGATGAGTTCTTTACATAAATATGATTCTATATGTATTGGTGTGATTTTTTTTTATTGAAGGCTTGGTTCATGAGCTGCACAACTTTTCGTTTGGTCTAAGGCTTGGTTCCTAAGCTGTAAAATATGTTGATGTGTGTGTGTTGGTGTGATTTCCTCTTTTTGTTAGTTGAAGGCTTGGTTTTGTGAGATGTGATTTTTTTGTTTGATTTAAGCTTTAGTTCATGAGCTGTGTGAGCACCTTGTCAGTTGGCGCCATGTTACATTTATAGTGCTTGCCCAGTGCCATGGCAAGATGGTCCCTACGGAGTTGCAGCCCGAGGGATAGGGGCCCTGGCTCCTCAGATGCATCAGCAAGTAAGTAAAAGCCATCCAAGTTCCAATTTCATCTGTGCCAATCCTCAATCGAGCATTGACTTCTCCTCGGGACCTTACTAATGCAGGCATGAGCTCAAGAACCTGGACCCGATTCCTCCTGCTCGATGAGTTCTCAGGTACGCATAAGAAAACCTGGCCTAAAACTCCTGTCTTTAATTTAGAATATGGTTTTTTTTCTCTTTTTTAAGTACAATCCCTATTGTGAAGATCCAGCTGCTACATCAGCTCAGAGCTGTGTAGAATGGTATGGCCTGTAACCCTGTCTGGATTGTTGAACCATTATAAATGTACAATAAATATATGTGATCTTGATCCATGCAGGTTATTTAATAAATATGCAGATTTCTTTAATTATAGATGACAGGATATTTCTAGCGTTGCTTAAGACTTTTATTTTTATCTCTAAGTTGCTACATAATACAATCTCTAAGTTCTAATGAACTAATCTAGCCGCAGCCATAATGCTACAAGAAAATTGACACACATGTGGCTGAAAATATATATCCATTTTAATAAGTACATCCCTTACCCCACTGAAGTTTTCAAGCCACCTAAAACCATTGTAGAGTAGAGGACAAAATGTGAGTGTCTTAATTCAGAAGAGACTAGATATGTAATGTAGTACTCAAAGCTATCTTATGAGAAATATCATTACTGTGGAAGGATTTGCATGGAACTGGAAATTGGGGCATACTTGGACTGGGGGTTTTGTGTTCAAATGATCTCTGGCAATCAATTCTCTATTTAATTGAAAAGGACTCCCTGTTTCGGTTGTACTGATCAGGTCAGCCACCATGGCAGTAGCAGTAAAGTACAGTTACACTGCAGTCATCTAGATGAAAAAAAAAAAATATGCTGTGGAACCAAACCAATACAGAGCCAGTCCAAGCATAGTTGCATATGCAGAAGCCAGAACTGATTATATATCGACCATAAGATGTTTTGATTATTTATTTCATGTTCCTTTATTGGTTGCTGATTCTGCTACACTCTGCAACATGGACATGCAGATTCAACTGGAAAAATTTAAGCTTACAAAAATGATGAATGAAAACAAAAAAAAACATTGTCCACCCAAAAGTACATGGTACCACATTAGATACAAAGCTCAATTAATAGGATAGCGTAATCTTGGAGATGTATAACAATACTGATAACAAAATACAAGATAATTATTAATCTAATAATGCTCCTGACCCACGCAGGGGTTAGAGGTAATTTTGGCATGTAGACACTATTTTGATGGCCACAGGAATTTTAGGCGCGCAAAGAAATCGTTCTAGTGCATGGTCATGTCAAAATCTCTCTGCCGCTTGCGTCTAAAAGCATGACATTTAAATAAATTGTTCCTTCCTCAAAGCTTTTCTTCCTCCAATTAAATCTAAGCTTTATTTCTTCCTCCACAGGGCAGGGGCTGGAGTGACCATGCACGCAGGGTGGAATTGTTGCTCGCCTCTCTCGGTGCTGGAGCAGCAGCTTGCCTTGCCATGTGGGCTGTCCGAGATGCTGGTCGGGTAGCTACTACAACCCACTCTCAGCATTGTGCCCTTGCCACCGTGCGCTACACTGGAACTTCACAAGGTCAATGAAACCATCATGGCAGATGGGGTTGTCAAGCTGCACGACAGGAGTCCCTCTAGTAGAAGCTGGCTAATGCAGATCCCTGCCTACGTGGCGTGAAGGCAAAAATAGATGACATGTCTCCCCTCCCACCCTCCCTCTCGATCTCTGCAGTGAATTAATTATATGTACTGCTCTAATTGTCTTCTGCTCTAATGTGCTAGTGTGCTACCATGGTGGTCAACAGAAATTGGTTGGTGACTGGCAATGCAAACACAATATCAGAGGTAATGATCTTGGTTCATTGTTGGCCAAATAGCTCTCACTTATGTTCTACTATAATGCCGTTCAAAAACAGTATGTCTTCCACTTAATGAACAGCAGCACCTGCAACGAATAAATCCACCTCTGCTGATCAGATTAATGAAGTAGAGATATTTCATATTCACTACCGGCAGTATTCTCCCCTATCAGCCTTCCTGTATTAGACATGTCACAATCGAAATATTATCTTGCACAGATTGGTCTATAGTTGCTCGATGTTGTTAATTGCCATTGATGAGAACCTTTGCTTAGCGTTTTGTGGGTGCTTCCCTGTGTTTGTTCTACAACCGTGGCATGAAACCCACACCCTTTCCCTTCTCTTTCTTTGCTTGTACATAAACTCTTTTGCTCCCCTACTTAATTGAAAGGCGGAGCTTTTTCCGTTGTGTTCAAAAAATTGATTATTGTTTGAATCGTTGCAGATTGGAAATTTAGACCAAAATTGAGTGGCAGTATAGAATGATGGGATGCAGCAGCCTAAACGATTGTTCCTAACTATGTCGATGACACATTTACTACATTGAGAGTGAAAATATGTGATGTCTGAGTGTAAATTGTTGATGTATTTTGTTAGTTACCAATATAGAAATCTAGTTTCTGCATTTTTAAAGTCTTATATGTTAGTAATTCTCGGGTTTGATTCTTATGTTGAGAGAGTGATACATTTTCTTGAATAAAAAATTGTCTATTATCATCTTTAATCTTTCCAAATTCACTCTTGTGTTGCTCTCTAGGTATTAAAAAGGTACTGCTTTGAGGTTTAAAAAAACTACTGCTTTGAGGGGGTGTTTACTCTTGTGTGGCTTTCGCAGAAATAAAAAAAAATTGTTCTAGTGTCTTGTGGTGACATGATCTTTCTGTTTCCTAGGGTGGGGGAGGAGCTGTGTCGCTCACGTAGGTTGTGGCTGATTGCCACGAGTAACTGTAACAAGGACATCACAATCACTCTCCTAGTGGGCTAACCTAACTCCTTGCTTTGTAGCCCACGTGCACAATATGTAATGCTCACCCTTCTTGCAACAACAAATACTCTAATATAGCCTCATATGAAGTTGGTGGCAATATAACCTCTTAGGATGCAACGAATGACTTTTTGATGCAATAGAATAAGACTTTTCGCAACACAGGGGCAACATTCAGGCAACAAAGTTTCATCGTGGCTATATTCACAACTAATCATTATTTGGATGCAATATAAGTCTCATCTATCGCAACGCAATTCAAACTTGAGACAACTGAATTACTTTGTGGCCATATGTGCAACTAATGGCAACCAACTTTACAATGGTGGCAACAACACCTAGCTATTGCAACGCAATGTCAATATTATTACAACACAACACAAGCTGTGGCAATAGGCACCCATACTTGCAACCACCTATTCAACCGTGGCAGTAGCACCTACCTCTTGCAATGAGCTTCTAACTAATGCAACATACAATTTTGGTGGCCATAAGTCCCGCATATCGCTACCAATTATAGCATTGGTTGCCATAAAACCAAATATTGCAACCAAATGTGTGGTGTGGTGAAAACAAGTGGTGCTATAAGGGTCAAATCCTTGTAGTGAGTTATGCTGGGCGAGATCACGATTTACACCCCTTCAGTGCTGTGGGCGGACCACTTATTTGTTGTTGGTGAGGAATTCTGTCAGCTTGTTTGCTTCGGCTTCCTCGAGGTCGGAGCCGATGTATGCTGTTTTTGAAGTATCCTCGGGCGAAAGTGTTATTTTTACTTTGTCGTGCTTGTCTGCTGGCCTTGCACGCTTTGATTCCTTTTTTGGAAGTTCGGGAGATGCCTTGGGCTTCGCGACCTCGTTGACTATGTTGTACCCTGGCGTTGGCTTTCCTTCTATTCGTCTTGCTGCAATCTGGTCGCCATGAATTGTGATGACCCGAATGGTGAAGGCATTTTCATGCAAAGGTAGTTTTGTCTTATGACGATATCAAATTTGTTGATGATGCCTCTGCCGACTATGGCTGTATAGGGGTATTCGATGTTGACGACGTCGAACGTGATATCCTCTGTGCGAACGCGGCTACCTTCTTCGAAGGATACTGGAATTCGCTTCTTTCCCACGGCGTCGACTTTCTTACCCCCAAAGCCATATAAGGGGTTTCCTGCCGGTTCGACGGTTCTTCTGTCGAAACCCATGGCTTCAAATGCTTTTGCGAACAGAATGTCGGCTGAACTACCGTTATCCACCAATATGTTATGTAGCGTGAAACCGGCGACGTTCGCTGTTATGACGAAAGCATCGCTGTGCGGGAAGTCTCTGACTTGAAAATCTTGTTCGTCGAACGAGATTGGTATTGTTGCCCAAGCTGGCCTGTTGAGTGGTGGTCTCGGAGTGACTGTGAGGACCCTTCGCTCGTACTCTTTCTTTGCTCTTTTGCTTGCGTGTTCCTGGTTCGACCCTCCGGTGATAGCGAAGATGTGCCCCTTCGTTGGTAGAACGGTGTTCACGATCTGTAGCTCTCTTGATCCTTCTTGTGCGCTGCTTGCCTGCGCGCTGGAATTTTGATGTTCTGTTTGCGTTGCAGATGGGGCCGCTATCGAAGAGCTGGGGCTGCTGGCGACGATCTGGTTCTGAGGATACGCGAACTGCCAAGTGAAAGGATTTTGATGTGCGAACCCCATGTGCAGTTGGTTGGTGTACCTGGTGATAATAGCTGGTGTTTGCATTGTGAAAAACATGCTTGGCTTGCGATTCACGACTAGCTGCGTCATCGCGCTCTTTCTGCTCTTTCGCCATCTTTCCACACTTGCATTCTTTTGTCGTGTGCCCCATGTTTTCGCCACAAAACAGGCAAAACGGGGGCCGTGGGGCTCTATTCCTCCCGGGGAGTTGTACGCCCGCCCGGCCACCTCTCTCGCCCCTTCCGCCTCGGCTGGCGGCTACCGAAGTTGCCTCGGCGAGGGCACGAAGCCTTGCTGACCGTCTGGCTGCATTGTATTCGGACCGGCCCTTCTGCGTGTTGTGGGCTGGGGACGAAATGGTCCGATGTTTCTCTGATCCATGTTGCCCTGCACGGGGTTTTTTAGGTCTTTGGTTTTAGGGTTCGCAATTGTTCCTTCCTCCTCACGAAATCTTCCTACGCTCTTGCGAGGCGACGCATGATGTCGAAGAGGTCATGAACTAATTCTGGTGGGTCTTTGGCCGGATCTTGGCGCCTTGTCCTATCGCGAGGCCCTACATTTGCGGCGGCGATAGCAGATCTCGTCCCGTATGTTGGGCACTTGCGCCTTGGTTTGAATGAATCTTTCGAGGTATTCGGCGAGAGACTCCCCTTCTCTTTGTAATGCCAGATTTAGGACATCCCTTATTGTCTTGGTCTTTAGGTGGAGGCCCTCGAAATTTGCTATCAGATCGGACCTTAGCTGGGGCCAAGATTTAATGGAGAGTGGCTTTAGCGAATTGAACCATCCGCTTGCGATGTCCTGAACCGATAGGATCATTGACTTTGCCAGGGTTCGGGCGTCTCCTCCAGCGGAATATATAGCTGTCTGGCGGCGGTCAGATCCACAGAGAAACATTTCGCAGGATTCTCAATTAAGCATATTCCACGGAGCGAAAACTCAGAAGCGGACGAACTGGTGAAAGCAGCCGCTCAAGGAGCAGAATTGCCCCCAGATGTTTTCTCTCAGTTGCTCACCATTCAGTCCATCAAAGAAGAGGAAGATACACCAAAGATTGTGCATTCAATTGCAAGCGAAGACTGGAGAGCCCCCATCTTCGCCTTTATCAACGGATCGTTCGAGCCAGAGACAAAACAAGAAGCCGAGAGATGGGTCGCCAAAACCAAGCTTTATTCCATCATCGCAGGTGACTTATACAAATCGGGAATATTAGCACCTATGCTAAAGTGCATAAGTCGAGAAGAAGGGGTAAAATTGCTCCAAGAAATACACTCCGGCACATGCAGAGCACATAGGGGCCCTCATGAGATAGCGCACAGAGCGATGAGGCAAGGGTTCTATTGGCCAACATCATCAGTCGATGCGAAAGAGCTGGTTTAGAAGTGCGAGGGTTGCCAGATGTTCGCCAAGAAACAGAACAGGCCAGCAAACTTGACACGGTCTATCGTACCAACCTGGCCCCTTCAGAGGTGGGGAGTCGATATCGTGGGACCTCTCCCCGCTGCCCCAGGAAATGTCCTTTTCGCAGCAGTAGCTCTGGAATACTTCACAAAGTGGGTCGAAGCCAAGCCGCTAGCCAGAATCACTTCAGGCACATTAATTACTTTCGTATGGCAGCGAATAGTCTGTCGCTTTGGAGTACCATCCAGAATAACAGTGGATAATGGGAAGCAATTCGACTCGGCAGAATTCAAGAACTTTTGCAAAGAATTGGCTATACAAATCAACTTCGCGTCAATCTACCACCCAGCATCAAACGGAGCAGTCGAAAGAGCGAACGGCCTCATCTTTGAATCAGTCGCCAAGGCACTATTCGACGCCAAAAAAGGGAAGTGGCCTCAAGAGCTCACTACCGCTGTCTGGGGTCACAACATTTCACAGTCAAGAGCAACAAGCTTCACCACGTTCAGACTGTTATTCGGGGATGAGGCAGTGACCTCGGAGGAATTGAAACTGGGATCCTTTCGCACTCTGGTGGCAACCAACACACCAGTCCGCAGATACGTAAACTTGGAATCCATCGAAGCTGACAGACTCAAGGCGGTGAACAACCTCGACAAATACCATGCTGAGACAAGGAGCTGGAGAAACAAGAAGGTCCTTCGAAAAAACATCAGCAAGGGAGACCTGGTCATCGTCAGGCACAACGACAAGCAAGGAAAGCTCCAACCGCAGTGGCATGGACCCTTCATCATCGCAAGCAGCTCAAGCGAAGGCGTCTTCTGGCTTCGCACAGAAGACGGGTCGAAAACTTCGCACACATACAACGCCGACAATCTTCGTCGATTTTATCCTTGAGCCACGGCTCTGTAATTTTTACTTTTCCGCAATTTAATGTTTCTAATATTTCGTAAACACTACCATCACCAAAAACAAAGGAGAACGATCCCGATCAAAGAAGTTAAACAAACTGTTTCTGGGAGAACGATATTTCGCCGAAAAGGGATCAAAGATCCAAAAGACCCAAGGGTCTAAAACGCGTCCCATCTCGGACAAGTGAAGCTTGTAAAACATGACGACACGAACGCCCAAGCACATCACGCGGATCTGTAGCCAAATCACCCAAGGGTGCTAGCCAAACAGGGCTCAACTTGATTACGCTGTCAGCGCCTGAGCACATCGCGCGATCTAGAAGCAACCACCTAAGGGTGTCGGCCAACAAAAATGACAAGAAAATATAGAATCAAAGTCAATCACATGGCAATAGAGCCACATGGAAGGCACGGAAGGCGGAACAGCATAACGTATCCGCCTCATATAGCCCTACCCAGCGAAATAAACACACATAACATCGATTTGAATAACCACCGCCGTTTCGAAAAAGACTTTCAAAAGTCTCCCTTATCGAAAATCAGTATCGGGTTGCTCGTCAAAACACACGCAATCCCAGGAAGTACATAAACAAGCGAGAAGTCAACAGTTGCACACCCCGAAGAGGAGAGGATATGACGGCCAGGAGCTGCACGCGGAAGAGAAACGTGACCGCATCACGCGATAACCCAGCACGATACCCGTCGGGCAAACCGCTCAGGCAACGACGCCGCATGGCGGATATCAATGCAAAACCGTGCACGGGATCTCAAATAGACCAGGACAAAATCAATCCGCCCATTAAAAATCACGATTTGCCCACCAGACTCAACAACCGAATTAAAAACACAACCACCAGAATAAAGCGATCGCAAGACAACTCGAGCACTATAAAAAGAACCTTGGGGTTCATAAGCCAGGCAGAACAGGCTGAGAAAGCCCTAGAATAGAGGAAACTATCAAACCAGTAGGCTTGAGAGGTAGCAGGACATAGCGAAAAGAAAATCGCTCAGGCACAGCAGTCGCAAAAAATGCGCGAGCCACAGACTGAGAAAGAGAAGCCACCAAGAAGTCATTAGCCTCATCCTCCATAAAGAGAAACGCCTCAAGGCAAGGCATCATAGCAAGCGGCTATCCAGGCATTCACGCCGCCTCGCATTCTGTTCCTGGTTCGCGAAGACTTGCGACCACAGCGGCCCGCACACGTCGTTTAGGCGAAACAATATAGCACAAGCCAACCCCACTAGGGTTGTGAGGCATCGGGAAAAATGCATCGAAAGCGGCCTCGCACAACAGCATCACCGAGTCCTCCTCGGGCACACGCTGAGAATGGGTGATAACCAAGTAATTATTAGCCTTAGCAGCAAGAGAAAGCGAACCCGCAAGACGATGCATCGGAGTGAGCATCTATCTCGACAATCTCGCCGCCTCGCATTCTGTCCCGGCGACAAAACACCAAGAGGCCAGGCCTATGAGCTGACACCGAACAAGAAAACCAGATGGGCGAAGGAACCGGAACCATCAGATGCATCATCGCCAGCACGGCCACAGGCCTGCTGGAAGGATTAGTATTCGCCCAACCCCCAGGACTAAAGGGGGGAGGGAGCCTTTTTGAGGAAATTTTCAAGTCCATAGGGGCTGGTGTCTTTTCGCTTAATCGAAAATGTATTAGCCCAACCCCCAGGACTAAAGGGGGAGGGAGCCTTTTCAAGGAATTTTTCAAGTCCATAGGGGCTGGTGTCTTTTCGCTTAATCGAAAATGTATTAGCCCAACCCCCAGGACTAAAGGGGGGAGGGAGCCTTTTGAAGGAAATTTTCAAGTCCATAGGGGCTGGTGTCTTTTCGCTTAATCGAAAATGTATTAGCCCAACCCCCAGGACTAAAGGGGGGAGGGAGCCTTTTCAAGGAAATTTTCAAGTCCATAGGGGCTGGTGTCTTTTTTGCTTAATCGAAAATGTATTAGCCCAACCCCCAGGATTAAAGGGGGGAGGGAGCCTTTTCAAGGAAAATTTCAAGTCCATAGGGGCTGGTGTCTTTTCGCTCAATCGAAAATGTATTAGCCCAACCCCCAGGACTAAAGGGGGGAGGGAGCCTTCTTAGCGAAACCTTCAAAGCCATAGGGGCTAGTCTCTCATCGTCTAACCGAGAACATATTCGCCCAACACCCAGGACAAAGGGAAAGGGAGCCTTTTTGCCTGCACCGTTTCGCTTATACGAGGAAGTTTTTGACCAGCACATAAGCGGATATGTATTCGCCAAAAATTTGCAGATACCAAAACACGAAAACCCACGGCATGTCATTTGCACAACTAACACTAGCTTACAACTCTTCAGCAGTTGGGCCTACAAAAATAGTTAAAACACCGCTCTTCGAGTGGGACGAAGAAGTCTTCTGGCTCTTCTTTCGGAAAAACTAGCGGGAGAGTGCAGGCCCGCCGCTGCCGTCTACCATCCGAACCCTCAGGATCAAAATCACGGTAGAATCACTGTAGCGCATGCGAGGTCACTGCGTTATGACGAAGCCGTGATCGAATAAAACGACCTAGCGAGCATCCGATGTGCCGTTGGCGATACTCGTACCACGAACCGCCACCAATCACGAAGTTACCACAACGAATTGTTAGCGGATACACTTCATCAGGTTGGCCAGGCCCCTCTTCGGGATCCTGCGCCACCGATAGTCAATAGCATAAGTTTTAATTACAATACTCGGCTCACAACCCGAGCCGAACTGAGTCTGACAAGCTTCAAACATCTTGGGACGGGCTCCTCACCGCTTCGGTAGCCGGCGCCTCAGTCGGTGTGGCATCACCAGTCGGAGCTGCCGCCTCGCCGGAAGCGCTACCTTCGCTAGCGTCCCGGGCAGCGAGATAGCCTTTAACCTTCTCCTTGATCACCGATTGCTCCTCCGGCGTCTGCGAAAACCAAATCATGAACGAGTAGAAAAGCCGCATAAAGCGAAAGTAAGTAAAATGCATAATAACTTACATTCCCCCGACTAAGTGCAACACGAAGAAGCGCAATGTCGCGGCCGCCAGGGCGCCAGAATGCCTCGAAGAAGCGAACAGCGGCATCGTTCGCCGCAGGAGCGGGATTCCAGTAGGCTTTGGGCTCCTTCACTTCAACCGAGCCGAAGTGGTCGCATGAAGCCTCTTGAAGGGCCTGTGCAAAGGCCCGGAGAGACTCCATGGAAGCGTACTCCCATCCTACCGCCATATGGTCGGACACCGAGCGAAGCTCGTTAGCCAACCACGCCAAGAAGCGGTCAACGGGAACCTCTGTGGGAGGAACAGCCTCCTCGCCAACACTCAGCAGGAGATCCTTATACGCGTCCGCCACTTTCTGGGCCTCGGCAGAGATGGCACGTTTCTCCTCGTGCCGAGTATGGTGAATGGTGGTCAGGCTCTCCTTCGCCTTCGCGGTTGCCTCCTCGGCCGCCGCCAGCTTCTTCTCGGACTCCGCAGCAGTAGCTTTGGCACTTTTCAGCTCTCGCTTCAAAGTGTTGATCTTCTCATCCCGGGCCTTCAGCTCGCGCTCGTAGTTCTGGCGCTGTGCGAGGGCCATTTTCTGAACGGTTCGCCCGAGAAGAGTGCCCTACGCAGCGAAAATACACATACAATAACAAAAGGACAAACCAAAGGCGAGACAATCCACGGAAGCGATCATACGTACGCTGACAGCATGGAAGCTGATGGCCTTGGCAAGCTCCATATCCGAGCTCTGTAGCAGGTCTTGCTCCAGTTCCGGCGCTCCGAAGGAACCCAGACAGGCGTCAGACAACGAAAGCCCTTCGCGGCTCGGGAGCACCCCCGAGGTCACCGGGTTCATGTTTGCGACAACCCGAGCAGTAGACGGCATCCCTAAGGAACGAGCAATTCGGTAAGTCTCCTCTCTAGCGGAGTCATCTTCGCCAGAGGAGCTTGAACCCGAGTAAACTCGCATTTCACCACGATTAGGATTTCCCGATCCCAAACGCAACTCCCCATGACCAACGAGAAAATGGTGCGCATTTGCAGACGATAGCTGCACCAAGCGGTCGAAAAGCTCAAACTTACCAAACTCGGGCAAAGCCCCAGTGGCCGACGCCGCCGCCGTTGCATCTTCGGTGGGAAGCGCGCCGCCAAAAGGGACAGTCTACGCCCGCTTCTGACTCGGTTCCGCGGGCGCCGCCATTGCAGAACGAGTGGGTTTGCGAGGCCATTTCGCTAGCACATCACCAACCGACATATCGCCGGTCCCGGCGAGTGCAGAGCGAGGATCAACAATCTTCCGACTCCCCATAGCCCCGAAATCCGCGCTACCCTGAAACAAACAAAGTAAGATGACAAAAAAAGGTAATCAAGATGACAAAATCCCCAAAGAAAACGTTAAAACGAGCCACTCTACCGAGGAGACCGAGACTGTCCCGTAGTTGTGGGTCTTCCCGCGAACCACTTTCCTGTTGCGGCGGCCAAGCGGGAGCGCAATCTCACGTCCAATTTGAACATCAGCGTGCTTGCCGATCCGTGCGGCTTTTCGCTTTTCATTCTCCAGGGCAGAGGTCGTCCTTTTTCGCCCTCGCCCGCGACCACGCCCGCGACCGCGCCCTCGGCCACGACCACGAGCGGAAGGAGCAGATGTCCCCGCCTCCGGCGCCGGAGTCGGATCAATTCGGTCTCCGTAATATACGTTCATTAAATCAAAGACCCGGTTTAATCTCCGCAGTCCAGGAAGACCACGACACTTCGCAGTATGCTCTTTTGAACTATAGGGGCCCAAAATCATGTCGGCTTGGCCTTCGGCGTAACTGACATAATCGAAATCACAGTCATAACCCCTAGGCCGCGAAATCTCAAGCACGGGGCCACGGTAACCATCCTTGCTCGCAAAAGCAGTGAACCCAGACCCTGCTTCAAGAGGCCACTGATCTGCCGAGATCCACTCTTCTACCAAGTCGCGGCTTATCTGCCGGTGCGAAGTAAGCATAAACACTTCCGAAGCAAAGGCTGCCGCACTGCCACTGGGAAGAGTTTCAGCCAGCCTCACACCTCACATAGGCATCATCTCCGACACCAGCACACTGGCCTTCGACAACCCATTCTCGATAGCCTCTACAACCTCAGCATCAGTACAGACACGAATATAAAACCAGGATTCCTGCCAACTGGGCCACTTGTTGCGATATGCAGGCACAATTGTAATTGTGCCCCAACTTTTCTGAGGCACGAAGTTATAAGAACCAAACTCCAAGCGGCCTCCACGGACCTTCTTCTTGAACAGTTGCGCCTCATAGTATTGCGCGAAAATGTTAACGTCCAACACGGCTCCCATCATTTTCATGGCAGCCGTGAAAACTCCCATGCGAGCGAAAGCATTAGGGGTGAGCTCATGAATCTGCAAATCAAAGCGCTCCAATACTTCGCAAACAAAGCGCTCACATGGGAAGCGAAGCCTAGCTGTCAAGAAATCCTTGAAGATAACAGCCTCATAGGGCTCAGGCCTAGGGGTCGTCTCGTTCCCCGGTGGGCGACAAGCAGCACAAGCATGTGAACTCAACAGTCCCTCCACCACGAAGTCATCCAAAACGGTCTCAGTCACTCACGAACGACCCAGGTGGTAAACGGGAACGATGTCGGTTGGGACAGATTCGCCTTCTTCGCCCGCCTCTTCGTCCAGAATCACAACCTCGACATCTTCCTCCTCTAAGAGCGGGCCTTTTTGTGGATCGGGACCCGTCTCGTGCACCGAGGCAGCCTCGTGCGATGAAGACAAGGCCTGAATCGGCGCGCCGCGGGAAGGCGATTCCGACGAAGAGCCGTTATGCCAGAATTCGACGAGCCTGAACCAGAAGAGCTTTGCCCACTGTCTGTTGAATCGTTACTGCCCGAGCTCGCCATTTTAAAGTGTCGAAAAAAAGGGGAGTGTGCGAAATAACAAAAGCGAACCATCGATCAAAATCAATTCAAATTAAAAAGCGAAAGGATAACTTAAAAGCATCAGAACACTACAACTATAGGAACGAGACTCACCGGAGCATGATCGCGAGGAAGCATGCGAAGAGAAAAACCGAAACTTCAAGCGCGCGCAGACAGTTTAACCAGCAGAGGTAGCACAAGAATGGCCCTCCCCCGGGAAGGGGGGGAAGTATTTATACCCGGCTCCGCACACCAAAAGTGCAGTTGCGCGCATGGAAAAGGCGGGAAGCCGATTGCACGCGCGGAAACAGTGGGAAGCCGAAGCGGCACGCCCGCACAAGACGACACGTCACCCTAAAAAAAAGGAACCTGCGCGCGGAAGCGGCAGTAAGCCGCATCCTCCCCAACGCATTGCTTCCTTTCGAGGGAGCCTTCTGTGAGTAGATCGTCACGCGAAGAGATACCCTCCCCAGCGCGCCTGCACGACAGCGGCTGGGCAGGGTCGGGCGCGCATCTCGCCGGCCCTACCCCCTGAGGGGCTAGTGTTGGGCGAGGGGCGCCGGGGATGTTATCCCATCGCGTCCGAAGACCTTTTCGCTATCGCGAATAGAATCTCGCTCCGCGAAAAGCGCCACCATTACAGGGGGACGACCCATCCTACGAGGCGGTTCAGGCGAGGACGTATTCGGACTGGCGAAACTGTATTCGCCCTGACGAGAAGATCTTCGGAGTTGGAATCCTCTTGGCTGGAAGACGACCTGGCGGAACAAAGGGCCCACCACGCTGGCGGGGACGGAGCAGGTAGCTGGGCTGCCGGAAATGACGCCCGTACCCCCTGGGCTCGGTAGGGCCATGAGGCATGATTTGACAAGTGGGGTCAGGAGGGCAAAAGTAGAATTCCCTCGGCTGGAGACCCCCCACACCTATAAATACTGCCTGGGGGGCTGATGCAAAGTGCAAGACAATAGCAGGACAACCGTCCTGACTACGGTTTATGCAATAAACCAACAGATGTATTAGCCGACGCTTGATAAAGACAATAAGACTAACATGATTTTTTGGCATTGCTCCAGAGTTTTGAAGTGTTTTTCTAGATAATGAACCAAGATCCTGCCGCTACACCCTTAGGAGGGTATATAAAGCCTTACAATTTAATACCAATCTAGGCTCACAGAGCAAAGAAAAAATCTAGACACAACAAAACAGACACAAGAAAAATGGCAAAGAACTAAGACTAGTCTTCAATTCTATTTCTAAACCTCCATCCAAACTTGGCGAACACCTCCCTGATTATGGTCTCCAAACGTCTACAGCCAACCTTCAACTTAATCTTTCTTCTTCCTTATGCAGCAGAGTGATGAATTTAGGGAGAGACAATTTGTTTAGACTGAATGGCGTTGCCACAGTTTTTATTTTTCTTCCAAACATTTCAAAGGATGGATGATTAATAATAGACTTGACTTCCTTCAATTTTTTACTTATTTTCATGTAATGTTTGATTTTCGTATGCACCAGCTGGATAGCTGAAAACTTTATAATAAAACTCAGGTTGCTTAAGCAGATGCCAGAAACTAATCCTTTTCCTAACAGACAATACAACATATGGAAAACTAACAATGATAAACCTAAGAGAAGCTGCAATGTGAACTTTGTGCAAATAAGAAGCTCCTAATGGAACTCTAGTACGTATTAATAAAAAAAATGTCAAGATAACATATTCTTACATGTTCAACAAATTCTTCGGCACCCATATTGGCGATATCTGAGTAGCTTCTAGTTCCAGTGATTATTTTTGTAATTATAACACCTAGACTGTATATATCAAACTCTTTTGAGATTATTTGATAATTAATGAATTCCGGAGGTAAGTATCCACTGCAGCAGAACATTAATGACATAGTTAAGGTGAGATTAAGGAATATATACAATTAAGCTTATTGAAAACTCTGTGCTTGAGCATTAATCTTACACTGTCCCTAGAGGAGTCAATGTCCTTTTGGTAATCTCTTCACCAATGAGCCTAGATAAACCAAAATCAGATATTTTTGGTATCATATATTCGTCTAGCAGTATATTATCCGGTTTTAGATCAAAATGAAAAATGGGAAACTCCAATCCCTCGTGAAGGTATTTTAAACCATTGCAGATTCCCTTAATTATTTTGTAGCGTATTGGCCAATTCTTGCCAAGATTTTCACCTGCAAGAGTAAATACGGCATTCTCAGTCAACATACTAACACTATGAATAATTTTTTTATTCGCATGGCAGACAAAATATTCATGCAATACCGTAATCACCAACCAGAAAGGAGCTTGCCAAGGCTTCCGTTGGGCATATACTCAAGGCAGAGTGCCCTGTGTATCCTTTCACAAACTATTAGTTTGCCATTGTACTCCCAAAACTCTTCTACAGCTTCATCGCAGAACCCAACTAGTCGGACAATATTGGGATGCTTGAGCCGCTTAAGGATTTCAAATTCGTTTTCGAACTGCTTGCCATCGATATCAGCCATGAAATGGAGCCTCTTCACAGCAACCTCTTCTCCATTTTCCAGAACTCCCTATTAATTATTAGCTTTCATATAGTCATCATAAAGCTCATATTTTTCTATGCTTGTATATTGGATGGATTTGAAACGAGCAAAATAATAAGCACCATTTGTTTTGTCCACGAGCATTTATACAAACATGTTGTTCATGTTTTATCAGTTTTACCTTGAAGACACGTCCAAACGCGCCGCGCCCAAGCTCATCAGAGAAATTATTTGTAATAAGTTTGATCAGTTCAAATGGTAGCTTCCTTGGATTGTCACTTATTCTGTAGCACTTGTTCTTGTTCTTCATGTTGTATGCGTTTACTCCTGTACATAGAAATTAGCGGCCAGGACAGGTTGTTAGCACCGCCCTGCTCTCTTGTTTTTCTACTACCACTGCTCTTGCTTTTGCAACAAATGACAGAACAATAGTAATATAATGACTTTGCCTACGACACTATTTTTATGTATACAAAACGCCCATCCAAAAACAAAACAGAGTCGGCTAAATATACTTTTTAAAAAAAAAACAAAACAGAGTCCCATCAGTAGAAGATGATCCAAATTCATACCCATCATGTTACCTATCCTTTGGAACGCAGATAGAGGCACGCACCTCTCGATCACAGTGAAGATGGACGACTGGATCTCACACCTTCTCAACGGCGAGGGGAGGAAGACCTTTGCTCTGACGACCAAGGGTCGGACGGGATGAAAGACATCGCTAGCTAGAGCAGGGAGATGGGGCTAAATTAATCTGATAGCGACCTACTCCTGTTTTCTTTATCCAGGTCACGTCTTTCTTATGTGCCCTCTTAAAGATTCTGAATTTTGCTTTGGTATACATACACTAATACACAATGTCTAAAGCTCGAGCAGTTGGCCACGGACGACGTAACACCCGTGGGAATGGACAAAATTACTTTAGGTTGTTGTCCGAATATGTTTGCGCAATTTGCACTTGGGACCGGTGATGATAAAACTATTGTAGTGCTAAGGACTCAATAGCATCTAGGATATGTGTATGTAATTTCAACCTGCCACACTTAGGGAGAGGCCACCGGCGACAAGATGGAGATCGACTCATCTCTCATTTATGAAAGTTCTTCATTAGACTACAATAATCTAGTTCGGTATTCAACAAGGCTCCATTTTGTGTCTTTTTTAATTTCGTATTTTTTTATATGTAACATAGGGACTGTAACATCCATCAAGCGCCCTCGAGGGCGTTTTCGTAAATTAGCATGAGTTAGGTTAAGTTGAGAGAGTTAGCGGGCCAAGTCCCATTAGTGTTTTGTAAGCCGCCCTATAAAAGGGTGAACCATTGGTTAAGGTAGTTAAGAAAAAGTTAGGGTTTCACCCGAAACTCTCGCTCTCGCTCTCCCCACCACCACCACCGTTGCACCCCCCTGAATCAATTCAATGCTCGTGTGCAAATTATCAGAACTGATGAAACATCCTCGATTTTCCACAAAGGGAAATCCACAGAATGAGCTATAATGTGATAAAACCAAATAATGATTCCATCACATTATCATATATCAGTGGATATCACAGTCATACATCGTAAGATTACAAGTTTACAAGCTATTACATCAAGCGAGAATACACCTATTACGTAGTAATTCTAGCGGAAGTATATCTAATCGTCATCGAGTCGGGCGGAAACGGTCATCGGGTGAAAGCTCCTCCTTCACGGGCCATCATCGAGTAGCGGTAGCGGTGTAGATTCCATCTTCCAAACCAAACTTGAGCGCAGGCACGAGACCTCCTAATCCTTCACTATTCGACATCTCTGAGAAGCAGTAAATCTGCACACCGCCGGATGTGTAATGCGGCCATGGTCAACACCGATGAGCTTTAGTGGAAAGATAAAACAAGGGATCTAGCGATCCTAATATTTGGGCGTGGTTTGCATCCTTAGCGCATGCAAAGTAACATCAAGTAGTAAATAATATAATAGTTTGTCAAGTTTTAACACATTCCCAACCACACACATCCACACATCCATCCATCACCTCATCCATCCATCCCAACCCATACACCTCATCCACCACATCTCATCTCACTCGTGTCGACAAGGCCAACTCTCACTCGGGCACGCCTCAACGGTCCACGACCGGCTCTATCTCACAACACGGGGGAGAAAAGAAGACTCATCTCCTATCTAGTGTAGCAGGTCCCGGGGAAAGGTCCATAGCCGATAAGTCGCCTTATGTATCGATCGATCAACCATAACACTCTGCAGAGGTTTCAAGATACCCACAAGATAGCCATCCTCGACTGGCCATGTCTAGGCAAATTCCGGCCGCTTGCTTGATAGGCGATGCCATCCTACCACTTAGCCCTGGGTCACCCCGGCGAACCGCACGCTAAGACTAGGGGGAGGCAAGTACGGGCCCATCCAGGTGGTATTGCCGACTAGAACGGCATAGGAACTTCCGACATCTATGCCGCCCACCCTATCACCTCACAACCTAGCAAGAATGGCATCACTCATACCAAGTAGTCCAACCGTCTCTCCCATTACAACAGAGCGAGTGGTATGCAAAGGATTCCCGATGAGTCCGGATACTAGTAAGTCCTTAGGGTTGACCAATTTGGACATCTTCATCGGGTTTACCATTTTACGTGCCACCACAAAGCACCCTCGTCCCTGGCTCCACCTCTCAAAAAGGCTCACACCCGGGATCCCACCTCACACATCACATCACATATACCCGCCACGGTATTCATCATCTCATAGGATGCCCAGGTCACATCACATGGCAAGGCTCGCCTAAAGCTCGTCATATATCCCAGCTCGGTCGACACAACCCTCACTCTCCACGCACCCAAGACTCACGCAGCAAACTCACCATCCACCAAGTCTGGCATCCCAAGCCAAACCATACCCAGAGAGGTTCACCACCAAAGCATCACATCACGGATACAATGCGAGTGGAGTTTAAAGTAAGTATGGTGATATAAATGCAAGCAAGCAGACAGGTACATAACAATAAGTGAGCGTGAGCGCAAAGCTGGGTGACATGGGAGTGGAGTTGCAATCAAGTAATAAAGGCTCAAGCAATAGCATGCATTCATATACTAGCAAAGGAATAAATATAAAGCGCTAGCAGTTCTAAATATTATGCAATGCCTAATAGGATTCTCTAAAAGAGGGTACTGCCATGACACCTGCGATGTCGTGGAAGTAGTGGTACAATTCTCCATCCATAGAGGTAGTCGTTAGGTCGGCTCCATCCTGCGGGTCCTTTCATCCACGTTCTCTTTCTCCCGCGAGTCTCGGTCCGAGCGTCGTTGTACTCGAAGTAGCTACCCCGCGAAGCGACAATCAAGGCAAGAGAACACACGATACTCGAAAGGACTCAAGACACAGGAAGATCCATTAACACGAGTGAACTTTAAGAGGTACACGACCTAGCCCTCTCGGCGGATGTCCGAATCCTCGGGCCAAAAGACAAGAGTGGTGGTTTGCCACACATAAGCTGGATGGCCAAGCCTGTATGGCTTTAAGATAAATGGGTTAAGCCGGAGCTTATCTATAGCAAACACCACAGCTCACGTTCTCTCGATCCGGGCGTCATGGAGTTGACGGGAATCGAAGACGGGCTCAGTAAAGAGGAAAAATAAGAACGACGGGGCTTGGCTCTTGTAGCCTTTACCCAACAAGTCACAATTGGATGTAAGAAGTAAATAGAATCTGACAATACTATTGTGACTTGGCACTATTGTACTTCAACTGTCCCGCCATTGTATCCAGCGGTAGTAGAAGGGGTCGGTGCAAAATAGAGCAATAACTACGGTCTTCTCGATCCACACGACACAGTCACGTCGGAAGCCGAGAAGTGAAAAGTTAGCTAGGCACATCCATGTCATGTCCCCGGTCACATCTCCAGAGGAGATGGTTTCACTCGGTCGATCGGGTCGACTCTCACAGTCCGAAGCATGACATTGACCATAGCTTAGCTAACTAAAAAAAGGGACAGTCCGTGCTTTGATCCAATCGCCATGAACAAGACGAGATCAAATAGAGCGGGCTATCAAGGAGAGACAAGGCAAGACCAATCAGAAAGCGATGATCCACTTCTTCCAACGCGTACGCCACGGTAATAGACGGGCATCGAAAGGAGGCAATATAATACCGATCACAAGCGCGCAAACCGCCTATAGGGGTACCCGACCTAGGTGCGGCACTAAGGCATCTCTCGATTCTTAGCGGTGCGGTTGTCACCGCGAGAATCAAAGAAACACGACGGTCATATAGGGTACAAGCATACAAGGGTTTGTTCACGAAGAGCAAATGAAAGGCAAACAAAGTATAGCTCCATAGTCATGGCGAGGCGAGCTCGCGACCACAAGCTATACTAGCGAGGGCTCGAGTTACACTCGGCATTACGGCCATGGCGAGACGAATCCCGCGATCGCAATATCCGAATGAGATACGATTCCTCTAGCCGGCTCGAAGGCGCGGTCCCAGATAAACACACAGACGTCCAACAATAAGAACCAATGACACAAGAGACAACTCGAAAAGACTGGAGTAGCACAATTCCATAGCATGATAATGGATGGTTCCTGTAGTACAAAGATTCATATACAACGGGGTCATCAAGAGTGGGTACAACAGTATCAACGTGTATAAAGAAAGTAAAAGAGACTGAGGGGGTCCAGGGGGTCACGGCTTGCAATGGACAAGGTCACAGGGACTCTCGACGGCCCATCCTCGCATCTCGAGGTGGCCGGAGCGATGGCGACAAGCTAGGGTTTCCACAGATCCGCTAAAGCAACCGAAGGGGCATTCCTACAGTCCAAGATGAGTAGCACCGTACTACGAGGTCCAAGCTACGGCTAAGTGTCCAGAGTTCCAGGGCTCACGTCAGGGTCACGGGCGGCATGTCCTCCCCGGCGTCTCAGACGCCGTGGATCCATTTGGCTATGGCCGGTCACGTGCGTGTGTGCGCTTGTGTTCCATGTGGGCAATGGCACGAAGGCCGGTCACGGCGTTTCAGATGCTCACCGACGGTGGAGTCATTCGGCGAGGCGCGGCGGAGTCGCGGTGGTGGCTTGAGGTTGCGGCCGGAGAACGTCGAGGGTCCGGCGGGCTTCACGGAGGTGCGTCGGGGTACCGTGGAGGTCCTGGCCAGCGGTAGCCACTTGTGGCCACCTCTGGCCAGCCCTGTCTTCCTGCAGCCATCTCTGGCCGGCAATGGCCAGCCGCTGGTGGCCAGCAGCCTGCTGTGGCTGGCCGGGGCAGGCTGCAGCCAGCTGCTGGTGGCCGTGGGTGGCTGCGCTTGGCTGACGGAGGATAGACGTGGCTGTAGGTGGCCGGGGGTGGCTGTGACCTTCCTGCAGTGATGTGGAGTATGGCACGAAGGCCGGAGTCAGACATGGACATGTGCAGTTCAACGGGGAAGGGATTAGGTGAGGTTTTTGGGCATGGGTGCTCACCGGCGGCGGGAACGGGGTCAAGGCAAGGTGCTCGGCGGTGTCCAGGAGCGAGAAGAGGAGGCCGGTGGTGCTGTACGGCTGAAGCAGAGCGACGGTGACGGCGAAAGCACGACGGGTGGTGCTGGTCGCGGTGGGCAGCTCCGGTCGTCGTGGCGCCCAAAGACGCGCCGCGGTGTCCGGTGGATCGCGGGCGAGCAGCAGCGGTCGCACCGCCGGGCATTCGCCGGGCCCGGCGCTGTCCCGACATCGGGCGCGCCGGTGTCGTGGCATGGCATGGCGAGGCGGAGCGCGACCGTGGGAGGCAGGACGAGGAGACCGGGCGTTCCGGGGCGCATAAAGACGGGACGGCGATGCGGCAGGGTAGCGCAGCCGCCACGGCGCAGGTCGGGTAGAGCGTGTGTCGAGGCAAGTGGTGAGTGCGGCTGGCAGCTGCTCGCTGGCGGCGGCCACGGCCGCAGCGTAGTGGCGCGCGGAGGCATGGCGGGCGGGAGGAAGAGGACCGGGCGGCGTGGTGCTTGGCTTCGGGCCAGCGCGGCGAGCAGCGAGAAAGCGGGAAGGAGGAAGAAGGAACGGCGGCGGCGTCTTCCAGAAGAAGAAGAGGTGACGGCGACCTGGCTTTTATACTCGCGGCTCTAGGGCTCCGTGGTGCTCCTGCTGATCCTTGGCGCCCGTGTTGCGGGGAGTGGACGCGCGGGCGTGCATCGTGAGGGGCAGAGAGGGGCACGGCGTGGGAGCGCTGGGCCAGACGCGGGCGTTACCCGCCTACCGGCGGCGGCGGGACGCCTCCTGTGGCGCCGGTGCCCCTGTGGTCAGGGGTAGGGCGCCGCTGGCCACTTGGGCCTGCGCGCGCGTGGGCAGTGGACCTGCGTGGGAAAGGAGGAAAGGGTGTGCTGGTTGGGCCGGTCCGAGAGAGAGAGTGGAGGGAAAGGAGAGGTCCGAGCAGGCCGGCCCATGCGGCTGGTGGGGGAAAGGGGCTGGTTGTGTGGTTTTGGGTCCAAGGGAGAAGGGAGGTTTGTCCATTTTTAGCAATAGGCTTACATACATTTGCCAATACACATGGTATATATATTTATTGACTCTCCAAGGAGGAGATTGAGATGAAAACAAAAAGGATAAGAGAATTGGGTTAGATTAAGATAGGGTTTGGATAATAACAAAAAGGATTCCCCTTTTTGTGATGCAAGGGAATTGCTATGGACTCGTGCACTCCATACTACGATAAACATCGAACCGGAAACCAAGACACATTCCTACACACAATCCCTAGATGTATGCAATGTTTTGCCAGCAATACTTCCGACGTTTGACCTAGCGACTAAATGTTTCACATGTTGTAAGAAAAGTTTTTGAAAGTTCGCATTTTTGGTTTACGGAAAAATCCGGGTTGTTACAACTGATAATGGGACTAAATATGTAAAAAAGGAGTTTGGGAGTTTCTTCTTTAAGGAAGGGATTTTCATCAGACTTCTTGTCCCGATACACCACCACAAAATGGTGTAGCTAAAAGAAAGAATCATTATCTCTTGGAGGTGGCGCGTTCACTTATGTACACAATGAATGTGCCAAAGTTCTTATGGAGTGAAGCAGTCATGGTGGCTACTCATCTTATTAACCATATACCATCAAGGGTGCTTGGGATGAAAACTCCATATGAAATGTTATTTGGGAAAAATGTGAGTTTGTTGTATCACCAAAGATTTTTGGGTGCACTTGTTTTGTTAGAGATCATAGACCCTTAGTTGGAAAGTTGGATCCTCAAGTCATCAAGTGCATCTTCATCAGATATTCCTCTTGGCAAAAAGGTTATAAATGTTGGAGTCCATTTGAGATCGCATGTTTGTTACTATGGATGTGACTTTTAGATAATCAATTCCTTTCTATGGGACAAAAAATGATTTGAGTGATCTATTTGTTTGTCTTGACTCTTATAGTATTGTGGGGAGAGTGAAACTCAAGTTGCCAATGATATTGAGCAACCAAAGAGAAATGGGGTTATGGTTGGCTGAATTCCTTGTCCAGTGATGGCTAGTGAGCCTATACATGAAGAGCGTGAAAGAAGATCACATATTGAGAAAACTTAATGAGTATACGCAAGGAGAAGGAGAGGAAACCAAAGCTAACCTGTGACTAGTTGTGATGGCATTGCCCATAACGAAGGACAACTGGTAACGTCCCGCCTCGTCAAGGCTAGGCCCGCTTACATCTGACAGCTTTAATAGGACCAGTACTACCCTCACAGACTAACACCAGTCTTTTCTGCGCACTTTGTCTTCACTCATGCGTACCCGAGAACGAATTTTCGGTCGGTCACCCATCCTAAAATTGCTCCAGGCCAAGCACGCTTAACCCTGGAGTTCTTTCGAGATCGGCTTCCGGAAAAGAAGTTGCAACTTATTCGTATGAGTATCATATTTTAATCCTATTAAGCCCTGGGCCGGGGTGTTACAACTAGAGATAGTAGAGCTAAAAGAATCTTTGAATGTTGATGAAGTTGATCAAGTGTTAGATATAGGGGGATAAGAGATGTTGATAACTCTGTGGATTTACCAATTCTTTGTAAGAAAGGGAGTAGCTGGAAGACCCCCAACAAGGTATAGTTTTGAAGGTGGACTTGGTGATGATAAGAATGACATAGCTAACTATGTATCATATGAGTCCCTATTTTCTTACCGAGCTTTTGTGGCATCATTGCAATCAGTCATAACCCTAAAGGATTGGAGAGAAGCTAAGCAAGATCCAAGATGGAAGGAAGCTATGCTTGAAGAGTTAACAACTCTTGAGAAGAACAAGACTTGGGATCTTGTACCATTTCCTATTGGCGAGAAGGTAGTTAGTTGCAAATGGGTTTACACTGTGAAGCAAAATCCTACTGGTAAGATAGAGAGGTACAAGGCAAAATTGGTGGCAAAGGGGTATAACCAAACTTATGGAATCGATTAAGATGAGACCTTTGCACCAGTTGCAAAGATGAGTACTGTGAGAACACTAATATCTTATGCAGCTAATTTGGATTGGCCATTGTATCAATTGGATGTTAAAAATGCATTCTTGCATGGAGACCTTCATGGAGGAGGTCTATATGGAAGTTCCACCTTGATTTGCAACTGATCAGACCAAGGGGAAGGTATTGAAGCTAAATAAATCATTGTATGGTTTGAAGCAATTGCCGAGAGCATGGTTTGATCGGTTTAAACGAGCAATGTGTAGTATGGGATACAGATGATATAATGGTGACCACACTTTATTTTATTGTCATTCTAGGAATCATATAGCTATCCTTGCAATGTATGTTGATGACACCATTATAACTGGTGATGATATTTTGGAGATTGCTCAACTTAAGAAAAATCTGGTACGGAGTTTGAAGTTAAGGATTTGGGTCAACTTAGATATTTTTTGGAGATTGAGATAGCAAGATCCCCAAGAGGTGAATTTGTGGAATTCGGGGATAACTAAGTGGTACGAACCCATGAGCATGACACTTTTGCCACTTTCTATTTAGATCGAGTTGAGGTCAACATTGTCAACTTCATCTCTTCTTCCTTCCCTCCTCATATCCATAACAAGGTAAAAAGAATTGGGATAAAAAGTTTGGATTCAATTTCAAGGTGTTTGTATCTCCTCGATGTAACGATCTTGAAATTAATAAAGTTTTTTCTTTATTATAGAAAAGAACTGGAAATATGTTCTGCGGTTGATTGCCTGACGTAAGAGAGAGAATGGCGAGTCCCTGTAATTTGGCGATGCTTTCTACGTCACCCGTCGTTGATTCCCTAAGAACAATGTTCAAAAGGCATAGTTTCCGGTCTTGAAAAGATGCAAAAGGGCGGCAACAACTCAAGTCTCTAAAGGAAGACAGACAGAGAAATGTGCTCCTTGAGCGACAACCCAAGCCAAATCCAATATATAACCGAAGATCTTTGCATACTAATACGGAAACAAAAAGCCAAAAACCAAATAAAATTTCAATTAAATTGGCTCGGTATTTTGTTTCTGGTTTAAAAATGCCCAGCCATACCGAACGCCCACCCCTTAATTACCAGAGGTTGGGTTTGGACTGATGTTGAGTGTATTGGGACTTGAGAGATAGGAGGCCGGTGGGTCCGTGGGTGTGTTGATCGATTGGCTGTTTTATCACACGAGGTGGTGGGAGGATCACTAGTCATTTTGTTTTCACAAGGCTAACAGAATTGATAAACGTTTTAGAACATGTAAAACAGAAATACATTGCAGCAATTGCTAGTTGTACATACAACGTACTAGTTTTGCTCGTTATGAACACAGGAAAGCACTAGCAAATTATTCACGCCAGCTTGACCAAAACTTAAATTTTTTTTTTTCGAATTGAGGATCCCCATTTTCATTACAACAACGGAAATACAGCATTTTTAGAGTATGACAGAAGAAAATAAACTGCAACAAGATACAACAAAAGAGAGATCCCAGGCATATGGAAGGTAACAGCTACGACAGGATTCCATCAGAAGATAGTTATACAGATGGACGTAAAAACAAAAGGATCTAACCAAAAGGCTAAAAACTTACCATAACAGGTAACCATCAGGTAGTAGGCGCAGCAACATCACACCAGACTTTTCAGCTTGTCCAGGTACTCAAATATGCAGAAGAGAGAGCACTATCTAATCTTCTTCACCTTGCATATCTTCCAACGAGGGCTGAGCCCGTGTCTTCTTCCTCTCAGCAACAAATTCACAGCAATATATCGAAATCCAAAAAAAAAAAAAAAAAAAAAAAAATCTTCACAGCAATCGCCAGCATCTTGTTGACACCTTGTACCAGCATCTCTCTATCATTTTCCAGGAACAAACCTGTATGACCCAACAGATGGCTGCAATCCCTAGGAAATGAAATTGAGCCCCCAGGGGCAACCATTTCTCACACCAATTCCAACACTGTTGGATATTATTAGGAATATTATCAGCTCCAATCTGACCAAAACTTAATGACTGAAGAGATGCAACCCCCAGCTGTAAAACTAGCAATTCGTTGACGATGCGGTACGTACGTACGTACGTACATATATGCTCTACGTATTTATCATGCACACCAAAGATTGAGTGACCTTCGTCGCGAGCGCCCGATCTGAACTATATAGTCAAAACGGAGGAATCTCTGAAACACAGCGCGTCCGTCTCATCGTAGTCCATGACATCCAGCTCCGCCACGTCCGCTGGCGCAGGCGCAGGCGCGTCGCTCTTGCAGGAGTGGGGCGGCGGCTCCTGGTCATGCCCCACGTTAACGTCAACGGCTGCTGCGGTGGCTCCGCTGCTGGCAGGAGACTGCGGGAACTGATGCTGGCTCCCCAACACGCAGGTGAGCGACGAGACCAAGCTGGAACTGTTGCTGCTGGAACTGATGTTGTTCCCCTTCCCCACTGCCGTCGTCTCGCACGTGTGCTCGTTGAAGTACATGACGAGGTACTTGGGCGGGTCGCCGTCGTTGCTGCACTGCTGCACCTGCTTGGTGGCGCGGCAGTTACGCTCGCGGTGGAAGATGCACTTGTAGTAGCACCTGCGTAGCACATAGGAGCACGTACAGAGTGAGCAGGTAAGACAAAACGCTCACTTGTTGGAATCAGATCAGACAGAGCATATCCATCTCAGCACATGGGGGCTGGCCTTCGTTGGATTCTATGAAGATCAGCCTCCAAACAGGATGTCTAAAATGCTGCTAAAGTCACGTTTCAAAAAAAAAACTCTAGAGCACACAAGGGAGTTAAAGTGGTCTAAAATTCTAGTGCTTAATTTTAATCACTAAACTTTAGACTAGAGAATCCAAATAGCCTCTAATTAAGTGTACATATCATGGAGTCAAACTTTACTAAATTTGGTTAAAACATGTATTAAAAAAACTACTAACATTTGTGATGTATAGACTACACACAGTTTGTGTCCTATGCATGTTTGGTCAAAACACTGGTAGATAGATGGGTTTCAGTCTCGGTTCCAGCCCTCTAGACTAAATATGTTTATTTTGCTATAAAAAGGAGTTGTAGGGTTTCGAACTCAAATCTCTCGCTCAATTCAACCCTTGCGTGCACTAACATCTCACCTCCCACCACACATCTAATCAAACATAAGCAAGATATGTGTACCTTTTAAATTCACTCAGCAAGTACCTTTAGTCTAGTTTGAGACACAAACCGAGACTAAAGTTACATTTAGTCTGGGGTCGTGTCTCAAACCAAAGACTAAAGGATCTACCTTTAGTCTGAGTTGGTATTACCAACCGAGATTAAATATCAAGACTCTTTAGTCCGGATTTGTAACACCGACAGGGACTAAAAGTCCTCTGATGCCAAAAAAATTTTGAAACTGGCCCTAAACTCTAAACTCTAAACCCTAATGCTCACATTAGTCCCGAGTCCATTTCTATTCGAGATTAAAGTGCTAAACCGAAAGTCTTTTTCTCTACTAGTGAAACATTAGTAACTTTTTGCACATTGTGTGACCAAACATGTATAAAACTAAACTGTGTAGTCTTATACAAGTATTTGAGATATAAATTTGACCAAACATGTATAAATTACTAGCGCTTGGTCAAATAAGTATAAAATTACAAGTGACCAAACATGTATAAAAAGAAAAACGCACACACGCACACCAATACAGCAGGAGATGGACTCTAATCGCTTCAACTAAAAAACCGTTTCTACTTATAAGTCAACGGTGGTTTCTTCTCACAAAAAATCAGTTGTTTCTACAGTATTTTGTCATTATTTGACAAAAAGCTAGTCAAGAAAACAAAGCATACTCCTTTCTAATTTACTTGGAAGATAGGCATGCGTCAACATCAGAAGAATGATCTCCAATCATGGCTTTTGTTAGAATAGAGGCTTTAATCAAACTTTTGATGTTTTTCAAATGTGTGGGCGATTCATTCTGCTGCCCCCTCAAGAATCTTTAAAGGCGAACACGGCCCCAGTGCGTGTCAACTCAAGCGACTTTTTACTCTTGTATCATGCGTTCCCGGTGCCACGCGTCGCTATCCAATCTCATTGCTGTCCATCCCCACAGAAACACCGTTGCTAGCATGGCTGCCAAGCTCTAGATGCGTCACGTTCACAAATGGTGCCTGCAGGGCAACTGAGCATCTCCAACAGTTCCTCATCTTAGGTTGCTATTTTTATTTTTTTAGTAAAAACAGAAAAAAATCTTTTCCAACAGTTTCTCATTCTAAGTTGCCATTTATCCCAAGTTGAAAAAAAGCCTCCGCGCAAGACGTGTATATGCACACTCGACTCCGCGCGCATCCGTGCGTATTAGAAGAGGTGAAAGGGTATAAACATAATTTTGTTTCAGCCACATGGTTCCTGATGAAGTTTTCAAGAGGTGGAAGGACTTAAATATAATTTTGTTTCTATCTCTCGTGGTTCCCGATATAAGTTTGCTCGAGTTTGATAAATGAATTATGCTAAACTATTAGAGAGGAGCTCTTTTTTCACTTGCCATATATTTCAGAGAGTTGCCAAATCATAAGATTTGCTAAGTGAATTTTGGTAAACTTTTAGAGATGCTCTACCTTTTTCTTCTATAGCGGTCACAAAGATAACGTACAATATTTATATATCCAAATAATTTTATTAAAAAGTAGATTCAAAGATCTCTCCGATAATACTAATTATGATACTAATTGATAATATTTATTATTTATAAAAATTACTGGTAATTATTTTTTGAAAAGTTTAAAAACGACACTTATTTTGGGGACAAGGGGGGTATGCACTTCATGAGGAGTAGAACGGTCAAAGTATAGATACTACTGCCTTTAGCGCATTTTTTAATTTGCCATAATTTACAAAAAAAAATAACTATTTATGACATCAGATAAGCATTATTAGATATATTATAAAATACTCCCTCCATCCTAAATTGTTAGTTATTCTAAAAATCTTAAAGAGTTAAAACATCTCAGATTTAACTAAAATTATACAGAAAAGTGATAGATGTTAATATTCTTTTGCTACAAATTTAATCAAACTATAAGATAGTTTGAATTAGAACAACAGGAAATGCATCTATTATATTTCAAGACTAATATAATGTAGTAGTTAATGTCTTCTTTTTTTGTGCTAAGCTAGCAAGTAGTACAATGCTAAGTAAGGAAAAGGATATAACGGACCTTGAGAACTGCGTCTTGTTGATCCTCTTCTGGCCGTACTTCCTCCACTGGTACCCATCATAGTGCGGCGAGGATGTCATCATTTGCCTGTGCAGAGCAATGAATCACACGCGAACAACCGCGACAAATTAGGTCAGCGTGCAATAATTTGTTAGGACAAATTAAACATCACCCCGCCCGATGGAGCTGGTTCATTTGTCTGTTGCGCAGGCAGAGGCAGGCGGGCAGCGGACAACACTCACTGTCTTGGGATGCTGTCGCCGTCCCGGCTCCGGCGTGTGGCCAGGGCAGGCGCTGGCATTCCCACCACTGGCGGCAGTTGGGACGGCGTGGGCTGGGGAGGGGCGCGGGCGGGCGAACTCATGATGGAGAGGGAGACGGTGAAGGCGCGGGACAACTCCTGCAGGAGGAACGCTGTTGTGGCCTCGGCTTGGCCCTGCTCACGCAGCGTGCTCAGGGCCTCAGCCCGCAGCTGCGCCGTCAGCTCGTGCCCCCGAGTCAGCTCACTGAGCAATGCCTCATGCTCGTCCTCAGAGACTGTTTTAAATATTACATACGAGGAATGTCTGAATGAGATTACAAAATCCTATACCATTTTAAGGGAGACTGTAAAAAAAAGATGATGGATACCGCTAGACAATGAAAACTGTTTGGAATCGACATTTTTAAAATGATAAGTACAAAATAAAACCACAGAAATTCACTCATTAATCAGAAGAAAGAAAGGAGAAAGATATTATATATATAACACATACATGGCTAGGTAAATTAAAATTATTAGACAATGGGCATTGTAATTGTGTAGAAAGTAAAGTTTAATTTAAAACCACGGGCAGGAGAGCAAGGTGAGTAAAACTATTTTTTCAAACATCACTGCAGAGGTGTAGGCCTTATTTAACATTTTAAATATATATTTTCTCAATATATTTGCACATCATCATTATCTGGTAAATCAAATGTATTTTCCAATGAAAAAATGATAAGAAAGCTTGTAAGCAAAATAAAATTGAGTTACCTGCGCTAGAACAGCTTGCTGGCATATCAGCAGATCCAAAAATCCTAACAACAACAACAACAGCAACAACAACATCAACAAGGTCCACAACGTCAATGGAAAGATAAAAAAAATTAAGAAACAAATAAATATATAAATAGTAGCTTCAATGTTCACTTTTTGTGCGGTACATGAAATGGTAATATTAAAGATATACTCATCCAAACCAAAAGAACCATTATTATAGATACATAATCATATGCACCAACAGGCTAAGCAAATAAATCAAAAGAAAAAGATAGCTATAGAGTATGGGAATTTAGTTATTTCATCTACAATATGTAAATCTCGTATATTATGGTATGGAAATAGTCTGCTACTTTTGTTTGAATATATTCCCAAAGTTGATGCATGCTCTGTTTTATATTTTATTCGAGGTTTTAATTAACGGGCACCAAGTTATGAGTATGACCCATCTTTAGTAGAGACACACCGAGAGCGATTGTATAGTACTCTGGATTAGTGTTCCTTCTATTCTTGATTCCACTAGAGTAATCAGATAAAATAATATGAAGGTGATCCAAACATCCCAAACAATCCAACAATTGTACCATAATATCCTATAATCTCTCTCCAACCTGTTTTTTTAAGACATGCACCATTTTTAGTCCAACTAACAATAATCCATCTATATAATTTATGGATTCAAATAGTCTAGATTATTGTATTCCATAACCTAGATTATTATAATCTCATCTATAATTTAGATTATACCATAACCATAATCTAATGAGGACCCAGACAGACCCTTAATATAAGGATATATAGTACTTCGAAAAATAAATATTAGTGGACCTATTTTGGCCAATATGGATAAGTGTTTGAAAATTGTGGATTATTTCCACCTTGATTCTAGATAGATTCAGACTAGCTTAATTATAAACCCAAGTGATCCAAATAAAGGGTTTGGTTTAACAATTTTACACAAAGCTAGTATAAAATTTAGGACCGGTACTACGCTAAAAATTTTCACTTTTAATATTCATATTGGTTTACAAATTAGGTTCTAGAAGGAAAAGTGTAAGGAAATTTTAGTCTTGATGAACAATCCATTTTTATATAACATTGCAAGAATAAAGCATATAATAGTTACTCATATTATTAGTTTCATCACCTCTTAATATAAATTTCTGAGGACCTTTAGTGGAGTAAATTTTGCATAGGTGGGAAGGGTTGGTTGAAAGAGTTGATTTGTACAACTAGATGAACAACAAGCCTTTATTAAATGAAGCGCAACTAAACCAAGGAATATTTAGGGTGCAGTCAATGTACAAGCCTCAATGAAATTTCAAGGAGAAGAAAGGCCCATACTCTTCGTCAAATGGATGGACAATTCGCAAACTGAAGTTTGTAAGTCCTGAATGCTTGCTAATGGCATCCTTGAACAAAAACTCTGCTGCCATTCTATCTGTTTCCTCTGCACCAGGTGCTGCCCCAATTCGGCCAGTGATCTCTTGGAGGTTTAAGAGGTGTTCAATGCCAGCAAACATGTTACCGTTCTGCTCTCCACTGTGGGCATTGAATTCAAGCTTCAGCCTCTGAAGACTAGGCATTGCATCTGGCTGAAAAGCAATATGCATAATGCCACATCTGAATTTGAAGCACTTTAAAACTGGAAATGCTGCAGGATGGAAGACAATAAGTTCTGCGATTGGTTGCCGGACATAGAGAGAGAGAATGGTGAGTTCCTGTAATTTGGCGATAATGTCAACATCACCTGTCGTCAATTCCCTAAGAACAATTTTCAAACTGAATAACTTCCGGAGCTGTCCAATCCAAACAGGTAGCCTTGAAAAGATGCAAATTGGCGGCAACAACTCAAGTCTCTGAAGGAAGATGGACAGAGAAGATACGCTCCAAGAACAATTGAAGTAAATGCTCGTGCATGAAGGAACCGGCGCAAGAATTATAGATTTTAGATTGCTAAGTTTCTGAAGGGAAGAAATGAAAGCTATTAACTTCCTCTTTAGAGGGACAGACATTTCTGTAGTACAGGTGACATGAAGATCACGCAGGTTTGTCATCTCACCAAGTTCCCATATACTACCTTCAGAGTTACTGCTGAGGTCAAAAGACTGAAGTGTGCGTAGAGATCTCATGTGGCCAATATTGGACAGATTTATCTCATGTACACAGAGGTGCAACAATCTTGGAAGACGAGCAATATCCGATGGAACAGAAGTTACTCTTGCATAAATTTCAAGTGTTTGCAAATATGGCAGTCCAATCATCCGGGCAGGTAGTTTCACAATGATGTTAGACGTAATCCGCATGTACCTCAGTTGAAACAATCTGTCGATGCCACTGAGGTCTAACTCCTCTTGGTCGTCACCCCAAACTTCGAGAATAAGAACTCGAAGTACCTCAAACTCCATAATGGAAGGGAGGCACTTAAAAAGTCCATGAAAGATAAGTGTCCGCACAGGGGATAGTGTAATGCTTTCTGGTTTTGTTGCATATTTGGCACTACTGAATCTGAGAGATAGTCGTCGAACCTTTACAAAAAGCTCTGAGATGGTATTGGAGTAATCTAGCACAGTGCTGAAGTTCTGATCATTGGATATGGTCTGGATAACTTCGAATACAATGGAGTGCAGTGTATATAGAATCTTCTCACCTGAGATATTGGTATGATTGGGCTGTATCAGTCCCCTGCTGATAAGCTCATCAAAATAGCACTCTGCAACTTCATCACAGTTTTTCTCTTCTACTGCAATTATAAAACCTTCGGCACTCCATTGTTTCACCAAGTCAGCCTTCAAGAATGTATAGCCCTCAGGATACAGACTAAGATATAGTAGGGATGTCTTCAAATGGTGGGGAAGACTACTGTAGATCAGACCTACTATTTCTCTCAGCATGACATCAAAAGTAAGATTACATCTCAATCTGGAAAATAATGTTTCTTTGACATGGCGCCACAGCTCTAAGTTATCTGGTTGGAGTGCTATAATGCTAGCTATGCTAGTGATTGCAAGTGGCAGACCACCGCATCTTCTTATGATTTCTTTAGAGTTTTCCTGCAATTGTTTAGAGCACTCGTGTTTAAATCCAAACACTCTATTGAAGAACAATTCTGTGGAGTAATTTCCACCAAGTGGCTCCAACTTCAAAATAGCATCAGATTCATAATCACAGCACTCCAAAGCTACTTCTTCAATATCTGTAGTTATTAATATTCTGCTACAATAAGTGTCATCAGGAAATGCGCTGTTAACAATATCCCATGATATTGTTTCCCACAAACCATCAATTACAATGAGATACCTGCCAAATGATTTAAAATGTTATTAATATATTTTGTGCCAGACTATAGGTAAAATAGAACGGTTACAAAAACTTGACAATGGAAAACTTGAGGTTGAAAATATGTCACACAAGGATTATATTTTGCATTAGCTTTTCTAGTTCCCCTGATAGTTCTTATTTGGCCTGACAAACTTGCATGCCTGCTTTGAGTTTTGAAGCTCGAAAATATTGGTACTTACTTTTGTCACGATTTCAAAGTTTCAACTTCAAATTCCACTGTACTAGAAGAAAGAAAAATGATAAGGTTATTGTCAGTAATCTCATTTTATTATTTTCCCTTTTTCCTTACAACTATTGACTTGTCAGATTTTCTCGTAGTTGCTACTCATAATAAACAGAAACCTGAAATCGAAACTCAGGACTGGTAAGTGGACTAGTATATCAAGATCTTAGTTTCAAGAATTTTATGTAGATTTCAATGAGCCTACATTTTGTAATACTGCACATGCTTTTCAAAAACGAGTGAGCACAGCCTTAACATATAGGTACTAGTTATATACCTCTTCTGTTGGAGATGTCTTCTTAGACTGTCAATGAGCTCTTGCACGGGGAGACCATGAGGAGGTCCTTGATGGGGGGGCAGGATTTGGGATATTATGTTCCGGAGAAGCCTCCTTGTATCAGGCATCTTTGAGGCTCGAACAAAAGCTCGACACTCGAATTGTCCTTTCATTTCACGGTACACTTGTTTGGCAAGTGTAGTCTTACCAACACCTGGAGGTCCTTGTATGGATATTACAAGCTTCTGTTCGGCGCCAATGTTAAGCCGCTTGATAAGTTCAGCCTTGGAATCATCGATACCAACAAGGTCTGTGGCGTCCCAGTTGTGGCTTGGAACCCAGCCTTGCCCACCACTATCTACCACAAATCTGGGATTTGATGCCCAACACCCAAGATCATACCTGTTATGCCGTTTGTGGGCGTCCTTGGCCTGGTTCACGAGAGTGCTTAATTCCTCCACCTCTGAATCAGAACCAGGATCTTTCCTAGAAATGTGGCCAGGGTGCATCGTCTTGTCAATGTAATCCTCAATATCATAGGACAGATCACGCACCTCGTTCATCCAGTGTTTCACCATCATGTTGGGAGCTTCCACCCATGACAGATTCACGAGGAAGGTGTTTATTGCTTCGAGATCTTGTCTGAGAAGCTCGAGCTTGTCCTTGTGTAGCTTCAGTGGCTCTGGCAGCTGCTCCTCTGGAGAGACCAGAAGTGACCAGAGCTTAGCAAGAAGGGTGACCATGGCGCCCAGAGAAGAACTGAAGATCTGAACCTCCGGGCCTATTTGCTCGGCGAAGGAAGGGCTCCCAAGCGTCTGATTTCGCAAGCCTGCGGCTGGCAGTGTTGGCTGGCCGGCAACGACACCTGCGCTGGTGCCGGCAAGCTGCATCCCAGGATGCGAGGGAAACACATCCATCTCTGATGGGAAGAATCAAAAGCACTGAGAGGAGGCGTAGTTATCTACTCCACACCATCTAGTCTGGAATTGACACCGCAGTCCGCAGAAGCAAATCTGAGAACCTGGGAATATAGGAAGAGGTAATTATGGCTCAGCTAATGACTTACTACGCAGTTCACCACCTATAAGGTTTCTTTATCCACTTATCATAGTAGTAGATAGCTCTTCACTATTAATATATATGAGACTTATTTGTCTCTCTCATCTAGTTTCTCTCTCTTTTTTTCTCTTCTTCATAGCATTTAGTCAGCTTACAATCTTTTATTATACTTGCTCTAATTGTATTACTTCTTGTTGCTTTATTCTATATTTTATTTAAAGATGGTCCACCACTAGAGCCAGAAGAATAAATACTACTACTAGTGCTATTTAATCAAAAGCGTGCTTTCTGAGAAGAAAAAGAAATGAATAAGAAAGAGGTAGTGGGACGGTCCCTCTCGAAAAAGTACAACAATGCATGTTCGTAAGCTATTATTGGCTTCTTGGGACTTGTGACACAAGGTACCATTTAAACAATGAAAAATGCAGCAGCCGCCGCTGGCAAAATGCGAGCGAATGGGTCCAATAATACAAGTGCTCCTAGCTGTAAGTATCTTTGTAGTCTTTTTGTATCTCTTAGGCTACCCTACCACCCATATACTTTCTCCGTCTTTAATTAAATAAATAGATTCGTAGAGTCTTCAATTAATTTTTTTAAATTTTAATCGAACTTATAGAAAAAAAATTTGTTAAGGTTTATGGCATTGAATTAGTATCACTAGATATACCATAGAATATATTTTTATAATATATTTATTTTATATCATAAATATTGTTACTTTTTAGCATACTTAAAGACCATAATACCCCTCCCATCTCAATTTCCCAAATCGCCTATTTGCAGCGACTTTCCCGATAAAGAAGTCCATTTCTCTGCCTCCAGTGGAGCGCTCCGTTCCCATCGTTCTTCTTCTGCCTACCATCGGATGATCGGAATCCACGCATGGTCCGGTACGCAGTGACCTGCCTGCTAAAGTAGAGACACTAGTGGGCGCCGATAGTGGCTTCGTGCTAAATTTCCTCGGGTTATCTATACTTATCATCCTCTATTTTCATTCTCTATGCATGCTGGTCACTAAGATTCTCTCCTCTATATAGGTTTCTTCCGCAACCATCATCCTTTATATCTTATACTCTATACCAAGCGCCAACAAATTTTGCACTTGTCATTCTCTATAAATTTTATTTAAATATATTTTTGTGAGATCTTATTTTAAAGGATTTATTGATATGAATTTAATAGTATAATCGAATTTAATTTGATGTTTTGGTTCATGAGTTATAATATTTTTTTAGTTAGGAAATAGTGGGCCCGCCTGAATCGCACGCATGCACATGCCTTGCCCGATCTCTCTACGCTCATTTGGACACTGAGGCCCAGCGGACAAAGGCAGCAGCGGCTCATTTGGACGTGCTCCTGACAACAGCAACAGAGCGGACCCGCGCCACATGCATCGTACCGGGTGGCCAGCAGAGCGGACCCGCACCACATGCATCGTACCGGATGGCCGGTATCCCGCTGGGAGTAGCGGAATGCGAGTGGTAGCGAACGCTTTTAGCGTGCACGCTGCAGGCTTATGGTCCGGCAAATCCCTGCCTGCAGGATCATTTTAGAGCGCCGCTGCAGACAGCCTCACACGCTAGCACGGATGGGAGAGAGCCAGGGGTGTTTGTTTTTTTTCTTTTAAAACTTTTCATCTATCATATCGAATGTTTGAGTACATAGAGTATTAAACATAGACTAAAAAATAATTAATTGTATGGATTACGAGTATTTTGCGAGATAAATTCTTTAAGCCTATGGTTTGACATTATAGTGCTACAATGAACATATGCTAATGATGAATTAATTAGGCTTAAAAAATCGTCTCACGATTTTCTAGTGAGTTCTGTAATTTATCTTTTATTAGTATTTTAACATCCTATGCGACACTCCATATAACATCTGATGTGATACTAAACTTTTCAACTTTGGATCTAAACACCCCCTTAATTAAAAGGGCTCTTTACACCAATGAATTCTCTGATGTTGCTTCTTTTTGTGATTATTTCCCTAATGTTGCTGGAGTTGGATATTTGTCGACGTCCCTTGTGTACAGAATTTGTGCTTTGTTTTTGCTGTATATGCAGAGAGGAAAAGAGGAAGAAGACAGGGGTATTGTTGTCTTTTGTGAAACTTTAACTGTGTTTGCCCTCCCTCACTAAACCAAGAGACCATCATAACAGATGACTGCTTTATCTCCCAAGTCCAGTCAAAGTCTCCTCCCTCACCAGTTCACCAGCCAGCGAGCTCCAGCTGCAGCACATCAGGTGTGTAATAGATACCAACATCATGTAGCTGCCATAAGAGTGAATTACTTAATAAGCTGGTTTAGATTCTCCTAGTCTGATTCTGGCACAGCTCTTATCTTAGGTGTATTGTGGTGTAATTCTACTCTGTTTTTTGGTCTTCTGCCGTGCTGCTCATCTAGATCTCGAGATCTGCAAGACCTTTTTCATTTGGCAACAAACTTATGCCCTTTTGATCAGTTTGCATCTTTCCGAGGGACTTTACTCAATTAGTTTTTGTCACGAATAAGGTACAGATTTTTTCCCCCACTTGATTCAGCCCACCATTGATTGATTTTTAAAAAAGTATCATCCACTAGGGCTTATCTCAGTTTATCAGTTAGATCCCCCTCCAGGCCTCCATAGCACAATTTCATCTTACTCAGTATATTAGTTTCTGATCCACAAAGCTTGTTTCTAATGATTTATCCTTGTTGCAACTTTTTATTTTCAGGGGGTTATAGGATGAATATCAGTGGTCATACCGCTGTATCAGCACTGCTATAATTTCTTTGGAAGTGTTCACTGCATATAACCTCTTCATTTGTGTGCTGGACTCTCAAGGTAGTACTGACTAGTAATTTGATGTTAGTATTCTGCATCTATATGATATATTTAGTGTAAAAAGTGCTGCAAACAATATTAGATATGCTAACAGATGGAATTCACTGTCAGATGAAAAGACGGATGTGGTCATCTCCCCTGCTATAAGATGCTCTTTTAAGTTTTATGTCCTCAGTATCTGTTTTATTCAACCCATCGTCAGTGTCTCCACACCACTAGGAACCATCAGCGCCTAACAATCATTGAGATCAATGGACGACCCAGGCTTGCTGAGTGCATTTCTAGAGAGCCTCATGTCAAGATTGTTCTCGCTGGTGGAGGAGAAATACAAGCTGTACAAGGGCTTTGAAGGAGATCTGGCTTTTCTGAAGAGTGAACTTAAAATGATCACTAGTGCCATTGATGGGCAGCTCTTGGGGCAGGATGATCACATACTGCGTCTGTCCGTTGAAGAGTTGCGCCAAGTAGCTCATGAAATGGAGGACTGTATAGATCACATCGTGTATAATGCATCTTGGGAACAGCAACAACCATGGTACTGTAAAATGGTCAAAACTGGGAAGAGAAAATCACGTTCACAGTTAGCTGAAGAGATGCAGCAACTAAAGTGCAGATTGGAGGAAGCACTCCAACGGCAGCAGAGGTATTCAGTGTCCGGTCCATCCACATTCCAGCCGGCAGAATCATCCTTGAATCAACATATCCTTCCGGCTGATTTGGTTGGCATCAAGCCACCCCTTGAGGAGCTTCTGGAGCAATTGGCAGAAATTGAAGGTCAACCCAAGCAGTTGAAAGTGATTTCAATAGTTGGCTTCTGTGGATTGGGGAAGACCATCCTTGCCCGGGAGTTGTACAACAGCGTGATCGGCAAGCAATTTGACGAAAGGGCATGGGTTTCTGCAGTCCACGAGGATCCAAGCAAGCTCTTAATACAGATACTCAAGGAACTGCATAAACCACCACCAGATACCTCTGATGTTTACCAGCTTAGTACTGATCTAAGGAACTTCCTAAATAACAAGAGGTAAGAAATTTTCTACCACCCCTTAGACAACAGAAGACAGTTGCCTGCTTAATAATATTATGAAAATCTTTCTCTAAAGGCAACTGTAGGCAGCATGCAGAGAATTTAGTTATGAGAAAGAGATCCTAGTCAGATAGTTTTGTAGTACAAAATGAATTTGCGGATTCACAAATGATTTAGTAAAATTATTCAAATATATGTAAGTAATTTTGCATACAACTCGTATAAAACTAAGGAGATTAATAAAAGAACTGCAAAAGCCACTCTTGGAATTCTGGCATCCATATATACTGCACGTGCTAATATATATACCACAATAAGAAACAGTTACTCATTTTAACTGTAGAAAACATGTATTTATTTCTGACGGAGAACGATGTCAAATGAAAATAAATGATTCCATTTCCTTCATGTTGGAAATAATCTTGTCATATATATGGATTAGTGCTAAATCATGCATGTGATTGGTGCATGTTTTAGATGAGAGACGTAGATGCATCTACATGCATCTATGGTATGAGTTGTCCAAGTCAAGATGAAATTGACTTGTTTTTTGTGCTAATGCTTAGCTAGCATTAGGTAGTAAAGTTGGATTTGATTACTTGAAGTTTCTAGGTAGTACTTTGGTTACCCTTGGGTGTCTTAGCCTGAAAGAGATCAAAGTCAAAATGGCTAGGTTATGTAGTTGTCAATGAGTTGTAGAATGAGTATGCTAGCTAGTGATTAGGTAGAGATGAGTTGTGCTCTTGTTTGTATGACGGTTTGTAAGTCCTATAAAAGGACATGTACCCCTCATGTGGTGAACATATGAGATAGAGAAGGTGAAGATCAAGCAAGGTGTGTAAATGTGCAGTGTGAAACTACTTGTGTTATAAGAAAGAAACAAAGTGATTGTTTGTTTCCAACACTTCATGCATTGATCACTATGCTGTTGGAGGTTTTTGTTGATTTGTGTATTCTCATTTCACAATATTCTAGGTATTTCATTGTAATTGATGACATGCAGTCAGATCAATGGAGTACAATAAAGTCTGCCTTTCCTCGAGATGTTAACAGCAGAATATTGGTGACAACGAAAATGAAGTCAGTGGCTAATACTTGCAGCTCTACCAACGGTTATATTCACAAAATGAGAAGACTTGACGAGAAACATTCGAAGCAGTTATTCCTGAAGGAAGCTTGTCCGGTGGAATATTCAGAGTACATGGGGCCTAATTTGGCAGCAATTTTGAAGAAATGTGATGGTCAGCCACTCGCTCTGACTACTGTTGGCCAATTCATGGCAAAAAAGAGGTGGCCGACAGGACATGACTGTGAAGATGTGTGCAACCAGGTACAGTTTTACCATCTGCAGAGTGGTGATGATACTTTGGACAGAATGCATCAGATGCTGATCCGTGACTACACCAGTCTGCCTAGCCATGCTCTCAAAGCTTGCTTTCTGTATTTTGCTATGTTTCCAAGTGATCATCCAGTAAGGGCGAAAAGGCTAATGAGGCAGTGGTTAGCTGAGGGATTTGTGCGGCCAACAAATTTATGCACTGACCTTGCAGCTGAAAATTTCGAGAAGCTCTTGGACCAGAACATCATCGAACCCATTGATGTGAGCAACAACACAATTGTGAAGACATGCAAAACTTATGGCATGATGCATGAGTACATTACGCTCAAGTCTCTCTATGAAAACTTCATCACTTTGTTCGATGAAGGGGAGCTCCAACCTAAAAATGCCCGTCGTGTCTCTCCGTCACAACACTATAACAGATGGTGTCACTTTGAGCATTGATCTCTCTCTTGTCAGATCTCTGATAGTATTTGGGGAGGCAGGTAAAACTATGTTGAATTTCAACAAGTACCAACTGCTAAGGGTCTTGGACCTTGAAGACTGTACAGACTTGCAAAATGATCATCTCACAGAAATATGCAACCTATTGCTTCTTAAATATCTGAGCCTAGGAGGAAATGTTACCATCCTTCCCAAAGAGATAAAACAACTGAAACTTTTGGAGACACTCAACCTAAGGAGAACGAAAGTAAAGATCCTTCCAACTGAAGTTATACAGCTGCCCCATATAATTCATCTCTTTGGAAAATTCAAGCTTCCAGAAAAAGCCATAAATGATGAACTGCAGAAATTTCTTACTTCAGCAAAATGTAAAGTGCAAACACTGGCAGGATTTCTTGTAGATGAAAGTGACGGTTTTGCAGAACTTATGAGTCATATGAAAAAATTGCATAAGGTAAAGATCTGGTGTGAATCATCTGTAACTAATAGTAAATTGACCACTCTTCAGAAGGCCATACAGGAGTTCATTCATGATGACAAAGATGCAAGCAATGATCCTCGTTCTTTGTCACTCCATTTGGACGGATGCTCTGAAGACTTTCTGAAAGAATTGAAAGCTCCCTGCTATCTCAGGTCGCTGAAATTACAGGGCAGGTTACTGGAACTCCCTGGGTTTGTCACGGCACTGCGCCGACTCAGGGAGTTATGCCTTCAGTCTACTAAACTTACAGCTAATCTTCTCTCAGCTTTGACAAATTTAAAGCATCTGCAGTACCTGAAGCTTATTTCTGACGAACTTGAAGAGATCACCATTAAGAATAAGGCATTGCCAAGGCTGCTCTGTTTATGTTTTGTACTGCAGCGTCCAACATTCCCAAAGATCGAAGAAGGTGCCTTGCCATTTCTTGAATCTCTTCAGCTGCTTTGTAAAGATATGGATGGCCTTTATGGAATCCAGATTAAAGGTTTCACACGACTTAGGGAAGTAACACTTGATATAAGAGTTGCCGATGGTACTAAAGTGAACTGGGAGAAGGCAGCTAAGGAACATCCGAACAAACCAAAAGTTCTTCTGCTCGAAAGGGCTGTACCACCCGAAGTTTACCCTGGAGGAGCTTCTGCTTCATTCAGAACAACTGAGGATTCTGTTTTCAGTAATATAGGACATCCGATGGTTTGGGCTGCTGGTTCGTCCATTGCTGGCAATGGCACAATGGCGATATGAATGACAAGGACTCGGATCTTCAAGGGAAGCATCATGGTCAGCTTTGTGTCCTTCTCTTTTGCATATCATGCCCAGCCATTTTTTCACCTATAAACATATACTCCATCTGTTCCAATGTCACGTATTCCAGGCGCCGCCGAGCCCGGGACGTACGCCGTGACGCGGAGCGCGCAGGATGTGAGGTGGGCGCGCACGAGGACGTGCTGGACACGATCACCGCTAGGGGCTCAGTTGCAATATAGAAATAGCTTTATATTATTATTAGTTTCTAAAATAAAGAAGCGTGTTGCTCTAGTGGGTTAGGGCCGATGGCCATATATATTCCTGTAACAGATGTACGGTTGAAATTAAGAAAGACATTCCAATCTAATCTCCCTCCTACCTCTCAACTAAGCCTGCGGCTAGGGCAACCTCGCCGGAGAAGACGACAGACCGAGGCTATGACCTACGTAGCCGAGGGCTAGCTACCCGGGGGCTTGACACCCTTGACAACCTGGTATCACGATCCCGACGATCCTCTCCTACCCGTTCCACCTCACCATCAGCCGCCGCAACCCCACTACCGCCTACCGCCGCGCCGCCATCCCCCACATCGTCATCCGCCGCGCCGAAGTTTAAGATGGATTTTCCCCGGTACGATGGCAAGACCGATCCCCTCATCTTCATCAATCGCTGCAAGTCCTACTTCCACCAACAGCAGATCATGGAGGAAGAGAAGGTCTGGATGGCCTCTTACAACCTCGAGGACGGGGCGCAGATGTGGTATATTCAGGTCCAAACGGACGAGGGCACCTCGTCGTGGCGCCGGTTCAAGGAACTTCTCAACCTGCGCTACAGCCCTCCTCTCCGCGCCGCTCCCCTCTTCGAACTCGCGGATTGCCATCGCACGAGCACCGTCGCGGACTATCAGGATCGCTTCCAGGCGCTTCTTCCCCGCGCCGGGCCCCTAGAAGAGTCGCAAAGGGTGCAGCTGTTCACGGGCGGGTCTTTCCACCGCTCAGCCTCGATGTTCAGGTTCACAATCCGCAATCCCCTGCGGCTGCTATGAGTCTGGCGTGCCAGATGGAGCTTCAAGAGCAATACGTGCGGCGCCCGCCAAGGCCGCGAGCCGTGGCCTCTTGCCGCCCCCCGCACCGCGCGCTGGCCCTCCCGGCGCCTCCGCGCCTCAAGGAGGGCGCGGCCGCGGCCACGGTGGGGGCCGGCCGCCCGGTCAAGCACTGTCCCTGCGGGGGCGGGAGGAGCACCGTCGTCGGGGGCTTTGCTTCAGCTGCAACAGCGGTACAGCGTAGGCACAACCGCGTCTGCAAGCGGATCTTCTTCATCAACGGCGTCTATATCGCCACCATCGAAGACGCCGCGGCCGACGACATGCCGGACGCGGAGGCCCCGGTTTTCTCCTTGCACGCGGTTGCTGGGGTCCCCATCTATAACACCATCCAGCTTCAGGTGCTCCTGACCGCCGCCTCCTTCGTCGCGCTCATCGACACCGGCTCCACCCACAGTTTCATCGGGGAGGCAGCTGCACGGCGTCACGGGCACGGCCATTGAGCCGCGCCCGCGACTCACGGCGACCGTGGCAAACGGCGAGCGCGTCTCCTGCCCCGGCGTGATCCGCCAAGCCCCGATCCTCATCGGTGGCACGGAGTTCCACGTAGACCTCTTCGCGATGCCCCTAGCCCAATACGACGTGGTCCTTAGCACTCCGCCCTGGATGGCCACGTTGGGGCCCATCGTCACAGGGACCTCACGGCCCGGAACATGGCGTTGGGGGGAGGGGCGCACCGCATTGGCGTGGCGTGGCACCACCGACCGGCGCCCGGGCCTCCACGCCGCCCACGGCCGGCGACTCCCTCCTCGAGGGGCTACTCGGCTCCTTCGCCCGACGTTTCCACCGAACAGAAGGGGGCTGCCTCCAGCCAAGCGCCCGTGATGACCACATCGTCCTCAAGCTGGCCGCGGCACCGGTGGCTGTGCGGTCGTACAGGTACCCTGCGACCCACAAAGATGAGCTGGAGCGGCAGTGCGCCGCCATGATCGAACAGGGGATCGTCCGCGGCAGCGACTCGGCGTCTTCCTCCCCTGTCATCCTCGTCAGGAAGCCGGATGGGTCGTGGCTATTCTGCGTCGACTACACCGCGTTGAGCGCGACATTGAAGGACGCGTTCCCAATTCTGGTCGTCGGCGAGCTGCTCGCCGAGCTCCACGGGCGCACGGTATTTCTCAAGCTGGACTTGCGCTCTGGGTACCATCAGGTGCGCATGAAGCCGGAGGACATCCACAAGACGGCGTTCCGCACCCACGACGGCTTCTACGAGTTCTTGGTCATGCTGTTCGGGCTGTGCAACGCTCCGGCAACATTGCAGGCTCTCATGAATGATGTACTCCGCCCCTTTCTACGTTGTTTTGTGCTCGTTTTCTTTGACAACATCTTGATATACAGCAAGTCCTGGGTGGACATCTTCATCATCTATGCGCTGTCCTCACCGAGCTGCACCGCCAATGCCTCTTCGTCAAGCGCTCAAGTGCGCGTTCGGCGTCACCTCTGTTTCCTACCTCGGCCACATCATCTCGAAGGCGGGCGCCGCAACGGACCTGGCCAAGGTGCAGGCTATTCACGATTGGCCGGTCCCTCGCTCGGCGCGTGCGGTGCGCAGTTTCCTCGGCTTGGCGGGCTATTGCCGCAAGTTCGTCCACAACTACGGCTCGGTCGCAGCACCACTGACTGCCCCTCCTCAAGAAGGACGGCTTCTCCTGGAATGGGCCGCGGCTTTCGTTGCGCTCAAGGCCGCGGTCACCACGGCCCCCATCCTCGCCATGCCGGACTTCACCAAGACATTTGTTGTCGAGTGCGACGCCTCGTCCCATGGCTTTGGGGCGGTGCTCATCCAAGACGGCCACCCGATCGCCTTCTTCAGCCGTCCTGTCACTCCCTGCCACCGAGCCCTCGCCGCATACGAACGGGAACTCATCGGGCTGGTCCACGCCGTACGCCACTGGAGGCCGTACTTCTGGGGCCACCGTTTCCTCGTCAAGACGGAGCATTACAGCTTGAAGTACCTGCTGGACCAACGCTTGGCCACCATCCCTCAACACCATTGGGTGGGCAAGCTGTTAGGATTCAACTTTGCCATCGACTACAAACCGGGTGTGGCGAACGCCGTGGCCGACGCGCTGTCCCGGCGTGACACAGAGGAGGGGCGCTCCTTGCGCTTTCGGCGCCGTGCTTCGACTTCATCGACCGCCTTCGCCGAGCACAGCAAACCGACCCGGCTCTCGTCGCCCTTCGCGAGGACATCAGCGTCGGCTCCCGCGGGACGCCCTAGTCGGTTGTGGACGGCAAGATACAATTTGCCAGGCGGCTGTACATTCCGCCGACCACGCCATTGCTCCACGAGATCATGGTGGCTACCCACGAGGAAGGACACGAGGGCGTTCAGCGCACGCTACACCGGCTGCGGTGCGACTTTCATTTTCCTAACATGAAGCAACTCGTCCAGGACCTGGTGTGCACCTGCGTCATTTGCCAGCTGTACAAGTTCGAGCACTTGCATCCGGCTGGCTTCTTACTTCCCCTCCCGGTGCCCTAGGGGATTTGGAATGATATTGCCCTAGACTTCGTTGAAGCACTCCCTCGCGTTCGTGGCAAGTCCGTCATTTTGACCATGGTGGACAGGTTCAGTAAGTATTGCCATTTCATTCCTCTGGCGCATCCGTACTCCGCCGAGTCCGTCGCTCAAGCATTCTTCACCGAGATTGTACATTTACACGGCATGCCACAGTCCATGGTGTCGGACAGGGACCCGGTCTTCACATTGACATTTTGGCGTGAGCTCATGCGCCTGATGGGTACCAAGCTGCACATGACAATGGCGTTCCATCCTCAATCTGATGGGCAATCAAGGGCGGCCAACCACATCATCATCATGTACCTCCGATGCCTCACTAGGGACAGGCCATGGCAGTGGCTGCACTGGCTGCCCTGGGCAGAGTTCGTCTTCAACACCGCCTACCAGATGTCGCTGCGGGACACGCCCTTTCGTGTCGTCTATGGGCGCGATCCGCCATCCATCCGGTCGTGTGAATCAGGCGAGACGAGGGTAGCTACTGTCGCCAAGAGCATGGAGGAACGCGAAGAGTTCTTGGCCAACGTTCACTATCGGCTGGAACAAGCGCAAGCGACGCAGAAGCTTCATTACGACAAGGCGCACTGCCACGTCGAGTATCGGGTGGGCGACTGGGCGCTCCTCTATCTCCGCCAACGTGCGGCATCCTCTCTACCCCAGCCTGCCTCCGGCAAGCTCAAGCCGCGCTTCTTCAGGCCCTACCGCGTCACCGGGTTGATCAACGACGTCGCTGTCTGCCTCGCCTTGCCGCCCCGAGCCCGCATTCACGATGTATTCCATGTGGGGCTGCTCAAGAAGTTCCAAGGAACGCCGCGCTTCTTCAGGCCCTACCGCCTCTGCACCATGGCGCCGTCGCTCCTGAGCCAGAACGGGCCGTCCATTTCTGTCTGGCTCGTGGAATGCACCAGGTTCTTGTCCAGTGGAAGGGCGAATCGGCAGCATCCGCGGCCTGGGAAGATGTTGAGCCGTTCCGCACCAAGTACCCAGAGTTCCAGCTCGAGGACGAGCTGCTCCTCGAGGGGGGGGAGAGATGTCATGGTCGGGCGCGCGTATTCTAGGCGCCGTCGAGCCCGGGACGTACGCCGTGACGCTTGAGCATGCGGGGCCGCGAGGTGGGGGAGCGCACGAGGGGCGTCTTTGGACATGATCACCGCTAGGGGCTCAGTTGCAAATTAGAAATAGCTTTCTTTTATTTTATATTATTATTAGTTTCTAAATTAAAGGAGCGTGTTGCTCTGGTTGGTTAGGGCCGATGGCTATATATATTCCTGTAACAGACGTCGTCTGGTTGAAATTAAGAAAGACATTACCAATCTAATCTCCCTCTTACCTCTCTACTAAGCCTGCGACTAGGGCAACCTCACCGGAGAAGATGACGGACCGAGGCTACGAGCTACGTAGCCGAGGGCCAGCTACCCCGGGGTTTGACGCCCTTGACAACCAAATTACAGGTCACTCTAGTTTTATCTTAAGTCAAACATTTTTAAAATCTATTAGCCCTAATATGCTCCATCTGTCCAACCATTTTTTTAACCTATTAGCACTTGTCCAAGTGTCCAACTGATCTTCTCTCAGCTTAGACAAATTTGAAGCATCAATTCCAAATTACAGATCACTCTAGTTTTATTCTAAGTCAAAGGTCTTTTGCATATCATGTCCAGCCATTTTTTCACCTATAAACATTAAATATACTCCATCCTTAGTCAAACTATCTTAGTTTAATTGAATTCATAGAAAGGAGAACCAATATTTATGACATCAAATTAACATCATTTATATTTAGATACACCTGAAGTATGCTTTTTCGTCGTAGTATAATATGTTGGTACACTTTGTTATAAGGTTGGTCAAACTTAATACACTTTGATTTAGGACAACTTTAGAAGTTGATTTATTTTGGGACTGAGGGAATATATAATTAGATTATGAGCATCTTAGATGTTTATAAAAATATTATTTTTATACTATGGAAAATACTCCCCCAATAACAAATGACTTTTCTGGCTAGGACATTTTAGTGAAACATGTTTCGATAGCACATAGAAAGGTGAACCTTTATGAAACTACTTTTTGACTTCGATATACTCGAATTATTTAAATATGAAAACTCATTACAAGAAATTTGTAACCATAATTTGAAATAGTTGATAGCAAGAAGCCAAAACCTATTATTTTTTTTATAACAGAAACCTTACAAAAACCAGTACAGGAATTTAAGCCTTTTGAATCATGCTTATCTAGTTGGGTAACAGTTAAATTTTCTTTGTTCTTATTTTCCTCGATGTTATTCACTTTTTGCAATCATTGATTTGAAAGATTGAGAACATATTTTTAAAAATTTTATATTACCTGTAATTTTGAAAATGAAATATTGTCATAATAGTTCTGATAGGAAATCTAGTTGTATAGTTAATTTGCATCTTGTCTTTGATATTTCCAAACAAATAGTTGACCATGTGAACACTAATGTTATTCACTTTTTGCAATCATTGATTTGAAAGATAGAGAACATATTTTTAAAAAATTTATATTAGCTGTAATAATATTGTCATAATAGTTCTCATAGGAAATCTAGTTGTATAGTTAACTTGCATCTTGTCTTTGATATTTCCAAACACATAGTTGACCATGTGAACACTAAGAACAAGAACATAAACCTATCTGAGCACCCTAACGATTATAGAAATGGCATTGGTTATTCAGTAGTGAGGTGAGCTACCTTTGCCACCTGATGTCGCCAAATCATGTTAACCAATCTATTAGGTTGTAAATCAATATGCATTAGGATCCAATGTAATTGCCACTGTTTCTTTCTTCTCCAAAACACCCATTACTTGTTTGGATTTAGAGCTAGGGGCTTGGGCTACTTATTTCCTAATGAGGCATAGGACTATCCCACTTAGTGTGCAAGTCGTAATCTGCCCGCTATGAGAAATCACGTATAAGTGGGGATTCTTCTTTAGTTCTTATATATAAAACAATTATTCTAGAATCTATATATAAAACAATCATTCTAGAATTGGTACTTTATCTTTGTACCTGGATTTTTTAGTAGTACAACAAAATAACCGCAACCTAATAAATACATGAACATAAATTACTACAAATTGCTGATCATACTTTACCCAAAGATAAGTAGCTATAGTTTTATGATGTCCATTTCTGTTTTGCAGCATCAGGTGAACCATTGAGTTGAGGATTCTCGTTAGTGGGCTTCAGTTTGTCAGACAACTGTGAAGAATATTCCATTTCCTGATGGTTGGAATAAAATGAAAAGGTTATTTATGTGGACACCAGCGCGCTAAACTGTGCTCTGATGCAAGTCACTAGATCCCCTCCATTATGGATCACTGAACTATCTAATCTAAACGACTCCACTCTTGAGTCATGGCTACAATACTTTTTCTATTGTATCTGAATTTAGTACTCAATTCAAATGGTATGTACATGCAAGTGGTGTAATCATGTCCTTTTAAACCAGGAGTCTTTACTGCACATTGCTGCAGGTCAGAACTTCATTTTTCCTTTAGAATATTATCTATAATAAACCTTGAGACCTTTGTTGATTTTGTTCGTGATGAACAGATGGCATTAAAAAACCTGAGACCTACGGATAACTAATCACTGCAACATAATCATGAGCAGCGAAATTGGGAAACATTGTCCTTTGCTGGGACAAAGCCGGCAAGCACGGTTTGGACATCATTTGGGAGATGGTTTACGGTTCAGTTGTGTTTGTCTGTTTGATTGGAACCAACGCAGAAGGAATCAATCACACTGGAGGAGATCAGAGATGGGAGTGGGTAATCACCTGAGTTCCAATCCATGGTGGTTCAGCGTCGGTGGGATGCGGCACGCTTGGCCGCCTGTTGTTCCAGTCCCCTGCCGCCAGCCCGGCGGCGGCGGCGTAGGAAAAATCAAGTCCCAACTCTGTGTCCGCATCATGTCAGTGGCTCGCCCCATCGTCCCTGCCACTTCCTCCCCCTCGGTGGGCGTAATGTCGCCGCCACCGAGCCACGCTCCGATGCCCCTCCCCGTCGTCTACTCCTCCCATTTCGACAGCCCCCTTTTGTGATTTGAGGGTTTCTCCTCCAAATCCAATGCTAGAGCTCCTCGTCTCGACTCCTGAAATTATTTGCCGTCGGGCAACTGCGGGTGCAGAGCCTGCAGGCGGTGAAGAGACCTGACGGCGGCGTGACCGCGCAAGTCTCCAGCCTCCAGGCGGCTGCAACACTAGAGCCCATGGGCCATGGCCAAGGTACACTTTTCTAGTACAGACCCATCGAATGAGAATCCAGTACTGAAATTACTTCTTTCGTTCTAAATTATAAGTCAATTTAATTTTTTATTATATCTATTTTACTATATATCTAAACATACATTGTCTCTAAATTAACAAAAAAAAACAAACCGACTTATAATTTAAAACAGAGAGAGTATAAATTACTACTACTTAGATTACAAGCACCATCTGAAATATTTGTAGCCTAAGGCACATGTAGTCAACATTATCCTATTGTTTTGTAACACTGATAGATTTTCAAACAAAAAGGTCAGCATTATATTTCAATAAATTAGAAGAAGAGCTCAAGCTTTTCCCCTATAAACTTAGAATGGTCAATAAACACCATTCTGCAGCCAAAGCCAATGTATCACCAGTATGATTTTCTCACATCCTCATATACATACATGTGATGATATGGGAATCCATACTATCTATGTATAAGGCATTAAAAATTTCAAAATAGGAGATGCAAGTTTGATCATACATGATTTGCATTAAATTGAATACAGAAGGTAAATGTCTCAAAAGAACAAGTATTCTTAAAGCAACTGAACCAACACAACGCACAGAGTACATGTCTCAAGCAAGCATTTGAGTCTGTAAGTAAAACCCAGATATAACAACAATTCACAACTTAATGGAAGAAAAAGGGATTAAAAAGCACAAGAAAAAACATAGTTCACGCACGCACGCACGCACCATATAAGCATAGTAGTGAGAAATAACCATCTGGCTGTCCCCTTCTTAGACACGAATCTGTGGAACATGCGGCATCTTCTGGTGCATCTCATTCGTTAGCCACTGTGTTTTAAACTCCCTGTGCAGGTACAGAAGCCAAAGCTTCTTGAGGGAGCGAAGCGATTCGATGCCTTGAGGGACCCTAGCCAGCTGCGTTAGGGACATGATGTACAGACCATCGATGCATGGAAGAGCACCATCTTCAATCTCCAGCTGCTGGACGTCAGGCATTTTCTTCAGGACGAGTGTTTTCAGGTTAGGAAAGCACCCTGCAGAAAGAACCAAAGTGCTTGCACTATTCACCCTGTTAAAGCTCAAATAGGTGAGGTTTGGCACATATGGAGCAAGCACTCCCAATGGATCTTCACCAAGCTGACACCAGCTAAGAGCTAAATATTTTAAATGTTTCCCATGGTGGCAAAATATTGGATATTCCAGTGTCTTATCAGCCCAGCGCCCCCTTACAATTAGTCTGTGGAGCTTGGGAAATTGCGGCGCAAGGGCTCGGAGGCAAAGTGTCTCATTCACATCTCTTGCAGAGATTAGGAGGCTGGAAAGAAGTGGCAATGTTGAAAGGGTCGCAAAAAGATTATCGCAATCTTCAGCGCTAACATTGTCGATCCATATGCTTCTGAGTTGCATCAGTTTCTTCAGCTGTTCAGCCAAGTCTTTGCTCGCCTGCACTGTCTCAAGAGTCTGTAGTTCTTCAAGGTTCAGCAGACCTTTAGGTGCTTCCACTCCAATGAAATATCTGAACTCTGACTGCCTCTCATCTGCAAACCTGTCAGCTAGAAGGTGCCTTAGTTTGCTGACCTTAACAATCCCTCGTGGCAGCTTCTCTATTTGAGTTTGTTTAATGTCCAGAGTGTGGAGGTTGAAGAGCTTCTCAATGGACTCTGGGAGTGACTTGACTTTGGTGCGCCTTAACCCAATATACCGAAGGTTAAAGAGGTTTCCTATATATGCTGGCACCTCAGTGATCTCAGAATCTTGCAGCTCAAGAACTGTCAAATAGCTTGAATGAGACATAATTGAGGATACCATGTCAGGGGGGAATGAAATTATTCCCTGGCCCACAAGAGTTCGAAGACATGGAAATTGAACCTTAGGTGCCGCATTAACATTCCACCCACATAACGACAAGCGACGGACATTCTTATCCACCTGTACTAGATCACCATATTCGTTTGCAGAACCAAATTTCTCTTCTTTGGCAACACTAAGTGCCAGGTCTCGCATGATATCATGCATCTTACAAGTGCTAACCCTGCCAATCTCATCGTAGTCTACAACTTCAAGCATATTACGGTGGATTAGTTCCATGAGATTTCCCTCAGCCACTTCCTCTGGTGTATTCTTTTCTTTGCTCAAAACAAAACCTTCTGCAACCCAAAGCCGCACAAGGGTTTCGCGTGACATGGGGTAGTCTTCAGGAAACAAGCTGCAATACAAGAAGCAATTTCTGAGGTCTCCAGATAGATCATGGTAGCTTAGATTTAAGATTGCTCGGACATGATCATTTGTTGACAGCTCACTCCGAAGCTGGTTGTATGTTTGATTCCAAATGTTTATTTGTGGTCTTGATGACAACAAGCTGGCAATTGTAACAATTGCTAGCGGCAGGCCATGACACCTTTTCACTATTTCACCAGCAATTTCCTGAAACTCCTCGGGGCATTTGTGGTCCTTCCTGTTGTGAAAAGCCCTTCTACAGAAAAGTTCAAATGCATCAGGCCCACACAACGGTTGGAGCTCAAGATGGTGGTCAAAGGAAGCAATAGCACCAACATGGTCCTTCCGTGTTGTAATGATTATGCGGCTTCCTTGGACCGTCTGGAAAGCATCATGTATTTTGAAGTATACTTCTTGCTCCCAAACATCATCCAGTACAATCAAGCATTTTCTATTTTGGAGTTTTCTCTTTATTTCTTCCTTCAAGTCATGTACATCCATTTTGTCAATCTCTCTAGGCACTGGCGGTTCCATATGCCCAATCTTCCAGAGTAGCTTTCTCAACAGAGACTCGACCGTGTAGATCTGTGAGACAACAATCCAAGCATGTACTGGGAAGTTGACCTTTTCACGTTCATAAATATTTGTAACCAGTGTAGATTTTCCCAGGCCACCCATACCAGAAACTGTTATCACGGTGCTTTCCTGCTCTTCTGAGTAAATCCATTCATTCAGCAAATTTCTATTTTTTTCAATTCCTACTAGATCTTCATCTTTGACAAATTCTGGGAAGCTATCTTGGGAATGCTGTCTTTGGATCTCAGCGAGTTGGTCATGTTGTGGGACAAGCTGGGATGGTTGCAACCATTGATCCTTCATCTGAATAACTTGCTGAATCTCCCCTTCTATCGCAGCTACCTCATCAGCAATTTGACTGAAAACAATGGCATAGTGGGTACCCTTGACGAAATACTTCTTTAGGAATCCTTCTTCCTCTAGTTGAAGAAGATGGTATGAGTACTTGTCTACTACATCCTCAACACGATAAGCGACCTTCCGGACCTCCCCAATCCAGCTCTTGACAAGCTCATCTGTGAGGTAGACTGTGCCAATCTGCTGTATAACTTTGCCCATGAATATCAGTTTCATCCTTATTTGATCCACTTTCCCTGGCAGTTCTTTCAGAGCTTGAATTTTTTCAGATAGCTTCTTGGCAGCAGCATTCCCTAGAACAGGACCAATCTTAGTGACAGCAAGGAGCACTGCTTCTGCCATAGATTTGTGCTGAACAACAAAGACACAGTTTGTCATGTTGTAGTTAATTTTAAAGATATGAGCTGAACTCATAGGTATAAAATAAATAAATATATAAATACCCCCCTGGTCCCCAACGATTGTATTCTGCCTCATTATTTTTTCAATGAAAGGGATTTTGTCTCAGCAAACTTAAAGCATATATGATAGGAAACTTTAAGATACAATGTATCACAAATGCAGTGTGCCAATACCATATGCAATTCCCAAATTGCCAAATGGACCTCGTCTAATACAATTTGGCATAGAACAGAGAAGTTTCGCTCATTTTCCTGAAGAGGTAACTAAAATAGTGGAATCTAATATGCATTCCTTTATATATATATATAATATCTATAAAGATGTAGCAATTATCAGCATCTACAAATGAAAAATTATGCAACTGCACAATGGATCAGAACAAGGTAAAACTGCATACAGAGAGCCACTTGGTGGCACACATGGACAGGAGATGCTGCCCCATTTTCTAGATACCCGCAATTGTAACATATTTGTTTATTTGCTTCCAGAATTTCTTCACGCTAAACAGATGTGGACAACCATGACTATGACTACTAATTTTTTTTATTTTTTTTTTTTTTGAGAAACAACATAACCACTAATTGATGGCCGTTCTAGTTCCAGATTCAGGGGAATGTTTCCTAAAGTTGCTCCCCCCCAGCCCACCAGCCGAGACTCAGTTGATAAGCAATTATGAAAGAACCATCATGCCAGAGACAGAGAGTTTGAAAGTATCTCAATAGTATTGCTCGGAACATGTTCGTTCCCTCATGACCATCAAATTACCTCAGGGCCTGTTTGATCCCATGGACAAACAAACTAGTTGGCTAAAGTTTAGCCCATGAGAATCCAACCAGGTGGACTAGTGATTAGCTAGAACAAAACATAAATAGGGCAGTGTTGTCTCATTTGACTAGCCAATGCGCACCTGGCTGGAGGCTTAGTCCGGAGAGGAACAAACTGGAGGACGAATCCGGCAGCGACACCCCAAACCTGCGGCATTAAACCAGAGGAGGTGAGCACTGGCAGCAGCCGAGATTGCAGAGCTCAGACGCGGCTAGGGAATGAGAAAAGCAGTTCCGCTATCATGTATCGGTTCCCATTGCACGCGCGCGCCGCCGCCCACCGCCCTGCTTGGCCGTTCCGGCGGCGCTTGTCCGTAGACCATCGAGGATCGATCTCGGCGGCGCATTCCGTCGATACGAGTGGGAGGAGGGATGGGACCGTAAACGGGTGGAGCTGAACATGTGGGAGGATGGTCATTTGTGGGCCGCTAGCAAAGAGCTTGATCCGGCCCACAAATGGCCTGCGCTAGCTGATCCAGAATGTCCACGCCCACGCTAAAATGTCTAAACGACCGATCGGTGTTTAACCAATTTTATATATTATATATATAGAAAAACACTCGCCCATTATAAATTTAACTAAATAATAAAATTGGTTATAGTTTCGTACTAAATAAAATTTAACTACCTTTAGCCAAGTACTCCCTCCGTCCCATGAAGTATGTCATCCAGAAAACGTGTTTGTGAGGAGGTCACGGTTTTTCAACGACAAAGTCCATGGGGACAGAGGGAGTATATATGGGAAAATTCATTGATGGCGACACATCTGCATCATCAAATTAATCTTTTTATGAAATTCCAAGGTGATATATTGTGATTTTTCCATAAATTTAGTGAAAAACTGAAAATGTTTGGCTTAATACAAAATTAAAGAGAAAAAAAATAGCTTGAAACAGGTCTAACAGTTTATAAACATATACTTCCTCGGACTTTTTAACCTCAAGTTTGATAATTTATCTTATTAAAAAATATATATACATAAACATAGTTAAATTTAAGCTATTCTTGAAGAACTTTTATTAATGAAGCAGGTCACAATAAAATAAATAATATTTAACATAAAATTTTAAATAAGACAAGTGGTCAAACTTATAATAAAAAATCAAATATCTTATAATTTGAAATGGATTAAGTATTATTGGTAGATGCTGCAAGCCGCCAAGCCCATGGATATTGGGAACAAAAAAGAGGTGCCATAATAAACAAGACCCTTAAGAATCATGGTCATCAATCTTACAAGTGTTGCTCGATTTAAACACGCCATATCTTTGTAAAATCAAAACATTTCTCTACTATTCTTTTAAAAAATTGTAAAAAAAAAAAAAAAAACTTTCGCACTTTGGAGACGTCCATCGCCACCATATGTGGCCAATCCAGGACACAAGGCAAAGTGCAAGCTCGCGGAAAGTTACAACCAGCTTCTTCGGAGTAAACAGAAGGGTAAGCTAAACGCAAGAGACAAAACCTCTCTAAGTCAACTGATTCAGCTACAGGACCGTTTAATTTGCAGTCAAGATCGAAAGGGAGATCGAAAGGGTCCCTGTAGTGATCA